>APFE031706115.1:98459-149802 GCA_000404065.3 Pinus taeda
TTAAGAATTATGGGAGAATAGCAACACCTCTAACAACATTATTGAATAAAGATGCATTTTCATGGACTCCAGAAGCAACAAAGGCCTTCGAACATCTTAAAGAGGCAATGTGCCAAGCACCGGTCTTAACTACACCGACTTCACAAAAACCTTTATTGTGGAATGTGATGCTTCAGGAAATGGAATCGATGTTTTTTTAATGCAAGATGAAAGACTCATTGCTTTTGATAGTCGTCCAATCAAGGGAAAGTTTTTACACAAAGCTATTTATGAGAAGGAAATGTTGGCAATACTACATGCACTTAAGAAATGGTGACCTTACCTAATGGGAAGACACTTCAAAGCAAAAACGGATCATGATAGCCTTAAATACTTTTTAGAACAAAGATTTTCATCTGAAGAGAAACAAAAGTGGGTCACAAAGATGTTGGGTTATGACTTTGAAATCATCTACAATAAAGGGAAGAAAAATGTTGTGGCAGATGCACTCTCAAGAAAGGATGAGGATGTGGAAGCATTGTTGTGCATCATTTCTATTATCCAACTAGATTGGATAAACGAAACAAGGTATGAATGGAAGAAGGACGAAGAAGTGTGGCCACTCATTCAAAAGTTGCAGAAGATCACAGTTCAAGAAATATTGTCAGAAATTGACGAGGAAGGAAAAATCATATTGGAGCCTGGAGCAGTCACAGAAACAAGAACCCGACAACTATGAAATCGATCAATTTCAGAGTATCTCATCAAGTGGAAGAACTTACCAGCTGAATATTCCACGTGGGAGGACAAGAATTTTATACAGGAGCATCAAGAACTACGCAAGCATTGAGGACAACACTTTTTGAAGAAGAGGGGCATGTTAGGTCCCTATACTACTAGTGTAACCCCTTATTGTTATTAGTACAACCCCCTTATTATATTGTTGTGCCCATGTAGTCCCCATATTGTTATTATTGTGCCCTTACATTATTATTGTTATGTCGACTCTAATTATATTATGACCCCTTAGACTCCTACATATAAAAATAAAGTATTTTCATTTGTATCATCCAAGAATTGTTCGTTAGTGTAATGTAAAGGAGGTTGCCCCCTCGAAGAGGCTTATTCTAAGGCGTTCATCTATCTTTTGTATCTTTTTTTGAGCTGGGTTCATAACAGGGAAACCTCCTTTACATTACACAAATGAATCATTCTTGGATGATATAAATTACAATACCTCCTTTCTATATATAGGAGTCTAAGGGGTCACAATATAATCAGAGCTGATATAACAATTATAATGTAAGGGCACAACAATGAAAATAATGTGATTCTATGGAGCACAATAATAATGTAAGGGCACAAAAATGATAATAAGGGGCTACAATGAAAATAATAATAAAGGAATACAATAATATTATAGGGACCTAACGCTGACATACTCGGCCAAAACCCATATTTGATCGCAAACACATCTTAAATGCTATCTTTGGGTCGACTGGCTCAACCCTCAACCTTGTCGACGTGGCGGGTCCCACCCAACATTTAATGATAAAATTGCTTTTCTAAGTTTCTTCAATTAGACTTTTTCCAAAAACAAATTCTAAGGCTATGAGCACATACACCTTCACCTCCTAACCTGCAGAGCTTCAAGACTTGCTTCATCCTTTTTGAGTTTATGAATTGTTTCCAAAATTAACCATGCCCAATGCCTTGCTCACTAATACACGAGAGAAATTATTAGTGCATAAAAATGTAATCTACAAGGTTACATGGTAGCTTAGTTGGCTCCCAATTTTACTCACACGTAAATATGAATTCTATTAATTAATAACAAATCAATAACACAAATATTAGAATGCAAAAAACATCAACACTATTCATAATTGCACGCATGTATCTAATAAAATAGCCACAAATATTTGATTATCTCTCAGAATAGTAATCCAATGAGATTCATGCTCGTGAAACACTTACAAAAAACAACCAGACATCCATTCCTCTAAAAATGACAGGAATTGGACCATTTCTCAAGGATTATATAGCGAATCATCATTCCATATTTCTACAATAATCACATTCCACACATTCATAAGGGCATGTGAATAGAATTGTAAACATAGATATAAAATTCAATTGCACATGATGTATAATAAGCACTATTGCACAACAACACAAGAGCCAACTAATACTCAACATCACAAAGGAAAGAACATCCTTCAATATTATTTCATGTTCTTAATACATAGAGAACATTTACAACACAATCACATGTATATAAAGATGGATAAACATTTATATTATATAAAGAACCTGGGAACTAAGGTTGGGACTTCGACTCTCCACCCAACCTTAAAGAGGCTATAGTCAAACTTACTTGTAGTTGTCACCCCCAAGCCAAATCCCTGAGCTTGAGGTAGAGTGCCTTCGGAGCAATTCGAAACCAATATTATAAACTAAAATAGGGTGTCTCAAGGTGACCTCATCTCCACCCACTAGCTATCCACAACCACCCATAGGGTAGGTAACATCCTCATTTACATAGAGGGGCTTATAATACAACATCCAAACATCTATGGGGACTTAAAAATAGAAATTTTCAATTCAGGCTCGATGAGAGAGATATATATAATAATAAGGAGGTTTTATCAGTTCTGTTACTCCTATAGGAATATGAGATCACTCTCTAGCAACTACTCAATGGTAATTCGACCTATGTTCTCAGCCTATCCCCTTAGACTACCATCAAGTGTTATCATCCCACTAATCCTAGGTTCCTCAACCTTAGAAGCTATCAACTAGCATAGTCTCCAATGGTCTTATCAGCCTTGGGTAGCACATCCACTTCTCTGTGATTATCAGCCAACAATCCTTCTGGGTTTCCCAAGTGGACTATCATCATAGCCTCATAGTCATCAATGGTTTTATCAACCATGGGTGGAAAAGCCACCGTTGTGTGATTATAAGCTAGCAAGCCTTTTAGGTTTCTCAGTTGGGCTATCACTAGAGCCTCTCTTATCCACTGAATTCTCGTAGTCGCGCCCCCCCCCTCCCCCCGCGGCTAAATGCTTATTTTTTCTCTAATTCCATGTATGAATATTGAATGGTTGTTCCTCAATAGGAACCTCTTAGCCTTCACTTCTTTCTCTTGAACTAACCAACTGTCCATTGTATTTACATGGGTATGTGTAGAGCCTCCTCATCTAGTGTAGCCCATAATCCTTCATTTATTTATTTTCCTTTTTTTTCTTGTAATTATTGACCGTGGAGAACATAGGAAAGTACTTCATTCTTATTTGAATTTAATATGCAATCATCTCATTAAAACCACTCATCCAACCCATGACTAATATTTAAAACAACCAACTTCATCAAGCAATCTCTCTCCTCAAACATTGGAATCTGTGTCCCTTTCTCTTAACCATTTTAAATTATGGCTACATAATTACAAGGAATTATTTACAATGTTTACAAGGGGAATTATCCCACAGGGGATGTCATAGTTGGAAAGTATTATGAAGGTGGAAGAATCAAATAGCTCAAAATTTGAAACTCTTGCACTTCCATATGTGTTGGCTTTGCATGCATTTTTCAATGTGGATCCAACCTCTTTCACACCAACATTTGATCCATTATGATTTGTTATCACTATTTATATTTACCTTAAAACTTGGGTTGATAATCATGTAGTTGTCTAGTTGATTCAAAGCATTGCTTTTGTTATTGATGCATTCCTTCCTTTACTTCGAAGGCAACCTTAGAATTTTGTTGAAGAACTAGAGCATGAATCAAGAAAAGTAATAGTTTTCTACCCTTTCTTATCAAGTGTACATGCATGTATAAAATGTTTGTGTCCCCTCTGTAGATTTTCTACAAAAGGGGAAACTTTATTTGAGTTCTTTCTTAAAAAATTCCTCAAGTATCTAAATATTGGGCGTGCAATTCATTTTTTAAGTTTTAATCAATTTCATTTCTCCATTTCCTTTACTTTTTTGGATTTCTTGTTCATTATAGAGAAATGCTACTTCACACATCAAGGTTCAAGTCTTGCAGACCTTTTGTGGCTATCTTGTTGATGTGGTGGAGCAAATGAGGGTAGAGGATATTGGTAGTGATAATAGGGGTAGAATGAAATAAAATGTAGCTCTTATTTCTACTAGGGAGGGTGATAATAATATCTCTAGAGAGATAATTTAGCTGCATTGGCATAATATCTTGGAGAAATGCTTAGATACAAATGATCAGGTTCAATAGTCATCTCTCAAGATTATGGAAATTGTTCTCAGGCAAGGTCTAGTGCATCCTATCACTTATATACCATATTTGATAGATTTGGAAGTTGATCACACACTTGAATTCTAAAATATGGTGCAAGGGTATGGAATTGAAGGAACTGTGGATGTTTATATGATGGATGTTAATGCAAGCATCCAAAAGGGTGATTTGCATTTTTCCCTTGGTGTTTATAATGATATGATGAGAAATGGTTTATGCCCTGATGAGGTATTTTATAGCTCACCGATAGATGATGCAAGGCATGTTGGAAGAATAAATGTCACCTGTAAAATTATTCATGGTGAAAAACTCCAAGGATTAACCCATGTATTGTTTTGTATAGTTCAATGACGTGTTTGTATTAACCACTAGTTAAAAGGTCATGTAATAAAGTTAATAAAGGAAAAATAGGACTAAGGTCATAGGACACGTATTCCAAGATGAATGTTGGGCAAAACATCCTAGTGGGAATCACTTGTTGTGTATTATGGCTAATGGGAAATTGGAAAAGGAAATGGCAAAAGCCTTGAAAAGGAAAAAAGGCATTATTGGTATTTATGAAAATAAAGGAAAACGGGAGAAAAGGGAGGCGAAAGGTCACATGTTGCATGTGAGGAGGAAATTGAAGGACAATTAAGGAAAATGAAGAAATTAGAGGAAACAATAATAAAAGACATTAGAGCATTAGTTTGGGGCCTTTTCTCCAATTCATTGTTGGGATTTGTCTTAGAGAGGGGAAGAGCACCAATAGGAGAAGGAAAGAAAGCAAGCAAATGAAGGACAAGGAAAGAAAAGGAAGGACAAGGAAAGCAAGGATCAAGCAAGGAAAGGTTGAATGAAGAAACTTCAGCTGGAATATGTTAGGCCCCTATACTACTAGTGTAACCCCTTATTTTTATTAGTACAACCCACTTATTATATTGATGTACCCATGTAGTGCCCATATTGTTACTATTGTGCCCCATAGAAGCCCACTATTGTTATTATTGTGCCCTTAAATTATTATTGTTATGTTGGCTTTGATTATGTTATGACCCCTTAGACTCCTATATATAGAAAAGAGGTCTTTTCATTTGCATCATCCAAGAATTGTTCATTTATGTAATGTAAAGGAGGTTTCCCCCTCGAAGAGGCTAAATTTTAAAGCATTGATTTATCTTTTCTATCTTTCCTTGAGCTGGTTTCATAACATTTGGTATCAAAGCTTTGGATTATAGGGTTTCACTGCTCCAAACAGGTCATCGTGGAATTTTTGCTATAACTTTTTTTCTGCGACGTTTTAGAAGCAAAAAAAAAAACCCCATTTGAGACGAAATCGCATTGAACCTCAGGTCCGAATTTCAGATCTTTTCGGGCTATATTTGCGGAGATATGATCTGAGGAAGTTGGTCTTTTTGCAGACTCTTGAATTACATTCCAAACAGGTGACCTGGGGAAAATCGTCATAACTTTCTCTCTGAGGATTGGATTGAAATTTCTTAACAAGGTGCAAAAATAGAACAGACTGTAGTTTCTTGTTAGTATTTTTCAGAGCCAAAGTTTGAAACAGTGACTCGTGGCACATCATAAAAGTTCACTCTACTAAACTAGTCTATAATCAAGTCACGATTTTGCATAACTCTTCCTTGGAGAATCCAATTTGGATCAGACTCATGGCATTGGAAAGAAGACACAGAGGGATACTGCAAGTCGCAATTTCAGAACTTAAAGATCTGAAAGTACAGAGTTACAGTCATTTCAAGATTGAGCTCCTAAAATCAAGAAAAAACAATATGAGGAAGTTTTATGGCAAAGATCTGGTAAATTGGATACTTCAAATGGAGCAATATTTTGATCTACATGGTGTACCACTGTTACAAAAGGTATGTATTGCATCTTCATATTTACAACTGGATCAATTTTTATGGTATAAAGGGCTTTGTTCTCGTAAACAACTTGTTACATGGTCAATTTTCATGGAGGAAATGATAGCACATTATGAGGATACAAAGAGCAACACCTTCTTTAGAGCAACACAAAAATTGGAAAGAGTAAAAGGGCTTTGTGACATGTGGAAAAGAAAAAAATTATGGAACCAGAAGCATACCCCCTCATAACTATAAGATGGAAGTGTGTTTCTCCTAGCCTCCCACAACCTACCAGGGTTACACCAAACAGGATTGGAAGAAAAAAGATAAAAAGGCTTTGTTACTTGTGATAAGCAAATGCAACTAAAGGTCATAAGTGTGCTGAGAAGAATTATTTACATAGAATATGAAAGAGGAGGAAGAAAAGTAAATAAGAAACGCATCAAAAAGAAGAGGATATACCGCCAGGACCCCCCCCTCAAGAAAGAAGAAATGAATCAGACCCATATCTGTAAAGCATTGGCAAGAATTACCACTCCTCAAACCCTCAAGATAGAAGGACATATCAAGAAGAAAAAGGTGCAAGAAGTTAAAGATCACATCGATAAAGAAGAAATGAATCCAACCATATCTTGTAATTCATTGGTTGAAATTACCACTTCTCAAGCTATCAATATAGAAGGACATATCAAGAAGAAAAATGTTCAAGAAGTGAAAGATCAAATTGAGCATCAAGAAATGAATCTGACCATATCTTGTAAAGGATTGGAAGAAATTACCACTCCTCAAACTCTAGAGATAGAAGGACATATCAAGAAGAAAAAGGTTCAAGCAGTGAATGATCACATCGAGCATCAACAACAAGTCCTCCAACTTTTAAAGGATAATGCCACTTTGGTGCAAAATCAAACGAAACAACAGGTAGATCAACATCATAGTGAAAATTGTTTTGATGTAGGTGATTGGGTATTTTTACTGCTACATCTCAAGCAAGCTATTTATGAGAAGGAAATGTTGGCAATACTACATGCACTTAAAAATGGCAACCTTACCGAATGGGAAGACTCTTCAAGGAAAAGGATCTGAAAGCATTGTTTTGTGCTTTCTATTATCCAACCAGATTGGATAAACAAAGAAAGGGATGAATGGAAGAAGGACGAAGAAGTATGGCCACTTATTCAAAAGTTGCAAAAGATCCCAATTCAAACAATATTGCCAATAATTGAAGAGGAAGGAAAAATCATAGTCGAACCTGGAGTAGTCACAGAAACAAGAACCCGACAGCTATGAAATCGATCAATTTCAGAGTATCTCATCAAGTGGAAGAACTTATTTGCTAAAGATTCCACATGGGAGGACATGAATTTTATACAGAAGCATCAAGAACTACTCAAGTGTTGAGGACAATGCTTTTTGAAGGAGAGGGGCATGTTAGGCCCCTATACTACTAGTGTAACCCCTTATTGTTATTAGTACAACCCACTTATTTATTTTGATTGTTACCCACCGTAGTGCCATATTGTTACTATTGTGCCCCATAGAAACCCACTATTGTTATTATTGTGCCCTTACATTATTATTGTTATGTCGGCTCTAATTATGTTATGACCCCGTAGACTCCTATATATAGAAAGGAGGTCTTTTCATTTGTAGAATCCAAGAATTGTTCATTTATGTAATATAAAGGAGGTTGCCCCCTCGAAGAGGCTGAATTTTAAGGCGTTGATCTATCTTTTCTATCTTTTTCTTGAGCTGGTTTCATAACATAAATGCATTAGTAGCGAACCCACTTCCCATAGAGATGGAGAAGCCGACCAAATTCCCTTCCTATCTATAAGATAATTTCTTGTTTCCCTTCTAGGTAGGAAAGAGTTAGAGAAGCCATCCACTTTAAGCCAGAAAGTTAGGAAAATGTTAATTAGAATTTATAAGAATATTGGCCCTAAGAAAGAGCCAATGTTGTATTCTATTTTTGGCCATCTATTTCCTCCTCTTCTTTCGTGGTCCAAATAATCTTGCAGAGCTTCGGAAGCCATGACTCTGACTCCCTTTTCATCAACATATTTAGACATGAAATATGTTATCAATACTATTGTCTAGTCATCATGGTTGGCCTCACTTACTCTAATGCAGATGCAAACGTGCTCTCCGGGGTCATTGGATCAGAGAGCTCTTTCATCAAGAATTTCACAAAGTATAGTAGGGGATTCCACCCTTGGTTTACCCTTTGTCAATCTCTCCAGTTTTTGATTAGTTGGCTCCACATGCAATAATTGATGTTGTTTAATAAGTTAGTTGGGTCTGTACCCAACAACATTGGGGCAATGGTGAGCTTGGAGTGGCTTGACGTTGCCCACAACTTGCTTTATGGTTTGATTCCTTGCAACATATGTGTGCTCCCCAACCTGGTGAACTTCACATATTCCTTCAACTTCTTCATAGAGAAGGCAAGGATAAGTTTTGTATTGAGATGGTGGAGTGCATCTTGAATATCATAGCCAGTGGCTCTTGTTGGCTATATACTAAGGGCGCGAAATAAAATTCAAATTTAAAATTTGCTAGCATGCATTACATGAATGGCTATGTGATGGTCATTTGTGAAATGGCTACATGGTGACATGATGCATATGCTCTAGATGGACTGGAAACAAAGATATATTTTTCCAAAGACTAGAGAGGACATCAAGATGAATGCACTCACTAAGAAAATGTCAGATAGTAAAAAATGGTTATTCATGTTTTCAATACTATATAGTGTTGGAAATATTGGTTGCCATTTCTTATACCCTTGACCCTCAGCTTCCCCTTTATTCTTCTCTACACGTGTCAAAATTTATTTCCCATCCATCAATGTGCTTGCTCCTGTAATTTTCATTTCCACTACTTCATTGAGACTTTTAACTCAATTTGGTCCATAACATAAAGCAAGGTTTAACCTAAACCACGTCACCAACTAACTTTCGTCACAATTAATTCATGACTTACATGCTTAACTTATGCACAACAAGCAATACATCTGGAAAAGAAATAAGACAAACACAACCCAATAAGTTGTAACATGCTTAGTCATCCCCCCCCTCCCCCAAAAAAAAACAAATTACTTGTTTTCACATGAATATTTTACTATCTCTACTTACTTATTCATTGTTAATGGTGAGTATAATAAACATAGTAAGAAAGAGCATATAATTATTTTTAAATTTAATGAGAACATTGTATTCATCAACATGATAGTCTACTTTCCTACTATTTGGTGAAATAATTGTTTAATATTTTAGATTAGGGAGTATCCTTGGTTGATATTTTCCACAGTTAAACACTACATGGATTGTCGTGGTTCATGTTCAATCTCGCCCCTCAATATTATCAATCATATCTTGATTTTTTTCACTTCATACTTTCTAGGGTTATCCCTCAACACTTCTCAAAACCTTGAGTATTATTATGTATTGACATATGGCTCTTGAAACAACTGGCTCACCCTCTTCCATTGATCTTCCCCTATTTCATCCAATGACATAGACTTTGGTAGGTTAGTTATGGTTACTAATTGCTTCATCTCCCAGGGTCCGTTCGCCATTCTACTGCCTCATTGATGGCTCTCCTGTGTGTATCACTCCAAGAACGCTAAGGTTTGAAATGTTTCCTCGACAACAAGTATTCTCATCCTCTGGAACAATCAATGAGCTCTTCTATTTTCCTTGTATTATTTTGTATACTTCCACGTTGACGGTTTCATATTCTTATGTGTCTTGTACAGGTAGTGACCAGCATCATGGCTTTCTCTTCACCAACAACCAGTCTAAATTGTGAACACCCAGTTAATTACTATGATGCCAATACCTCATTCTTCTTTTGGTATAACTACATACTTGTTTTGTGCTGATAGTCAAAGGTTTTCCATTTCAGGTTTGGGAATCAACACCATAAACTCAACGATTTCATCATGTATTAGCCCCAAATTCCCTGTAAATTCATTACATTTGTCATGGGTTGTTCTTTTAGCATTAACTAACTTCATCACCTGTTTTCCTAGAGGTAGGGCTTCATGGGTTCTTTCTAAGGTTCACCAATATTTCATGGGGGCTCACGGCGAAGTTCAAAGAATAATTTTTAGTCATTCTTCTGCTCTCGAGGCTCCAATCCTTCTCATACTTGATTCACACGACGTCTTTCTCCATGATTCTTTACATTGCTTATGGCTTTAAGGGTTTGTTCTGATGAAATATTATAAGGGTTTTCCCTCCATTCTACAGAGGCCTTGGACAGTTCTAAATTGTTTAAGATTGGAGTTTCTTCTTTTATAAGTTATTTTGTCTTGGAGCACGATAATATATTCCTTTATGTAAAATTTAAGTACATCAAGCCCCCTTTCCACTGGCTTCCAAGGATTTTACAATGTAATGTATATAAACTTGGTTGTCCATGACTATCTTACCATGAATGTTAGAGTAATACACATATATGTTTACAATAGTTGCGCCAAATGCTTTCGTTACCCATATGTACATATACTTTCTTAGTTTTGAAAAATTAAAAAATATTGATTGTCTTATGGATAAATTAGGGGGTTATTATTGTGCTAATTGGATTTATGACAACTTTGAAATATATTGTGGTTACTTTAATATTTTCTTGCACCATTCTTGTCATATTTTTTGGATTTAATTAAAGTTGTGATTGTGTTGTTGAACTCGGGTTGAGAATCGATTTGTTCCACAAGTAATGTACTCTTGCAATTTACTTCAATTTTAGTAGTTCATGTTATTCCTTCTCTTTTTACTTTTTCTTTCTATTGGTGGTTCTTGATAGAGGGCATAACCCTTTCACTCAGGACCTTCCCCGTTCCCATGAGGTATCCTAACTAGAATGTATTATGTCCAACTTTGGAGAGTTCCATGCCAAAACACTGGGTTGCCCGACTGGAACCTAACCAAAGTCATAATCCTGTGTTCTTTATTAGTTGTTGTTATGATTAGTTCAAGTTGGGAACTTATGTTGTGGTCATTATTATTTGTGTGTGTTATTGTGATTATATGCCTATCCAAAGGTTGTTCCCAGTCCCACAGTTATCCTAAATTATTCATAAATGTGGACCACATTACACTTTTATTGATCATAACTTACACAGGATTATTACTTTCTAATCGAGCTTGAACCCTTAAGAAGGAATTATCCATAGTCAAATTCATGGAAATACTTTTCCTTTTTAATTAATAAGAAGGGTACGAATTGTTTGTAAAGTTATTAATCACCGCATTCCAAAAACATCTTCTACTTCACAACAATATTCATATTCACAACATCTCATAACTTAATATTCCTCCAATACACACATAGTAATTTTTCTATAAAATTAAGAGTAGTTTTCCTAAAATAGTTGCAATAATGCTTTACATTCATTTCATATATTCGAATATGCTTAGAAGAAGATATAAATACTTATTTGTGTAACCTAGACTTGTCCAGAAAATCAACCAAGAAAAGATCACTCCAGCCTTCCAGGAAGAACAAAATTCACGTTGAGTTCCCCCCTCTCCCCCCCCCCGATCTCTTAACCTTCCAGAATAGTAATTCAACAGGGACCACTTTAGGGTCATTTCACAAGCATCAAGGTCCAAACCAAGCAAACTCGTAGACTTTTCACTGTATCAGATTTTTCCACTAACTCAACTCCATCTCAAGAAATAATTCTTATGAAGTATCCCTCCATACGTTCCTAGCGTCCTATTCAAGTATTCTTTCTCTATCTCTAAGGTGTTTTCTTCTTCTTTAGAAGAAAAATAGCCCCTTTCCTTTCCTCATGAGATATTTTATTTTGAGGGAAAGAAGAGACAGATAACTATCATAATTATCTGGAGGTTCTTAGAATTTGTTTAGGATATTTTCCTAGGAATTTCAAGGCTTGTCACAATTTTCTATTAATCAAAATAATAAAAATAAACATTATCATTTGGAGTTTTCTCAATATTTTCTTTAACCCATAATTACCAGAGTTTCACATAGTAAAACAAGTAGCTAATAATAAAATAAAATATTTACAGCACTGGGATATTACATCTCCCCCTCTCTTGTGCTTAACATTGTCCCCGATGTTCTCCCTTTCCCATTGGTGTATAAATTCCTTGTAGATTCAAATTGCTTATGTAATATGATAAAACAAAATACGTGAATCTATTCTACTAATCAGTAGAAACAATTAATCGATCGAGAAATCACAAAGAAAACAAGAGAAAGAATTTAATCAACACATTACACAATTATTTCTTAGGGAGAGACACAACTAAAAACCCCTACTATTTGTATATTTCATTATTCAGAAAATATGAGAAGATTACAATGCTTTTCTCAAGCATGAGAAACCTCTACACTATCTCTATCTATATCACAATTTCCTAGACAAGCCTTGGCCAATACTTAACCAATTTTTTGCTTTCCCAAGTCCTTATTTCCTTGATATGTTTTCTTGGGAACTAGGCCATGTTAATGAGGAAAATTCCTCAATTGGAATTACACAATCCATTATAGGCCTTCCTCTGACTGCATGCACCACCTATAGAATTTGGATGATTATACAACTAATAGCACACTTCCCTTGAACTCCAATCTCAATTGGGTAACTTATAGATCACACATGCATGATTTATTTATGGTTGAATTATCAGTTCATGGGTTAAACACTGAAGATGCATCCCACTGCTAGACCTCCTACTAGTTACTCCAATAATTGGAACTAGTTTAATTGAATTTAACTTAGTTAAACTAAATTAAATAATTACAACTCAAAATAAACTCAACCAGTGCTCCTATAAAGTAGGAGACACTCTACATGACTCAAGTTAGACCTCAACTCGTATTAACTGAACCAACTAAGTCAAATTAACTTAGTTAACTCATATAAGTTGTCTTGTGATGTGGAATTACAATTTTTATCCTAATTTTATTCAAGGAAATATTAAATCAACATTTTCATCTTGCATTTTCAACATTTGGAACATATCAAGATATGTTTGTCGCATAAAGACTTCATATTCCATAGTGGACTTTTGTGGGATAAAATGTAATTGGGTGATAGCTCCCCTCTGTAACATTATTTTTCTATGATTGAGGATACAAAAAGGCTCTACCAAGAACTCTCCATCTAGTGTGACTTGTCGCACAACCACAAATCTATTGTTAGTGCTTGAAATTACTAAATTAAACTAATATCTATATAAAATCTTTAATTCATATTTTACCTATACATCTTGCCAACCAATAACATGTCTAGAGTCATACACATATTTCTTTAACAATGACACATGAAATACTTCGTGAACTCGAATATGTCTTGGTAGTGCAAGTTGGTATGCTACGAGTCTCACTCTTTTTAGGATTTCAAAAGGTCCACAGTATCGAGATGCTAACTTAGCACAACCAACCCATCTTAAGGTGATTTTCTTGGGTTTAAATCACACATAAACATGTTATCCTACTTAAAATTATGTATAAGTCCTCTTCTTATTTGCATACATATTTTCCCATATTGGGCTGCCTTTAGATTTTTTCGAACATTCTTTTATGGTTGTTCCTTCTCCACTAACATGTCGAGTACTAGGATTATCTTATCCTCAGGGTTGCTCCAATTTGCATGTGTTCTACACCTTTGACCATACAATAATTCATAAGGACTCATTTCGGAGATTCATGATAACTATTCTTGTATGAAAATTCAACCGAATGAAGATATTCATCCCACTTGATTGGTTGTTGCATTACATACATTCTTAACATGTCTTCTAGGACCTGATTCTCTTGTTTAGCTTGTCCATCCGTGTGTAGATGGTATGCAGTATTGAACTAAAATTAAGTGCCCAATACAATAAAAAGGGTTCTCCAAAATGAAAAGGTGAATTTTACATCCCTATCAGAAATCACCACCTTCAGCATACCATGTAACCAAATATCTCCCTCATAAATATATTTTCAATTTCAACAGTTTTGTAAGTGGATTCAACAAGTATAAATTTGGTTTTCTTGCTCAATTTTTCCACGACCACCATGATGGAATCATTTATTTATTGGATCTAGGCAAAACTATTAGAAAATATAATGTAATCATCTCCCATTTCCACTCAGGAATAGGTAGTGGGTGAAGAAAACTAGTAGTGTACTGGTTCTTAGCCTTAACTTGCTAGCACTCCAAACATTTGGTTAGATATTTAGAAGTATCCCTCTACACACCAGGATAGAAATAAATTTTTTTTATTGTAGAAAATAGTTCCTGATATCAGGGATGAGCAGCGTAAGCACTTCCATGAAAGTAATATAACAAGAGTTGTTTAATTGTTGTTTGATTAGGAACATATATTTTTCCTATGAAGGTCAATAAATTATTATTATCTATGACATACTCTTATGATTATCTAGAATTACGTACTTGTTTAGCTTGCTTCCATATAAATTCATACTTTGGGTCCTTACAAGCAACTTATTTATTTGTTTAGAAAAGTCAATTTCCACTTGACTACAAGAGATTTCATATATGTGGTGCAGTTTTCTGCTTAACGCATTAGCCACACAATTTTCCTTCCTTTTTAGGTGCCTAATGTTAAAGTCAAATACGATTAGGAAGGTGGTCCACCTTGATTGGTAGACGTTTAAATTAGGTTGTTTAAAGAAACTAGTCAGGCTACTATGATCCATCAACAAGTGAAATATTTTCCCCAACAGATAACGTTACCACACTTTTAAATTGTGAACAACTTCAGCTACGTCCAAATCATAAGGAGAGTATTTATGCTCATGTTCCTTTAGCTTAAGATATTTTCAAGCTACCACCCTTCCTTCTTGCATTAAGACTCCCCCAACACCTTCTTGGCAAGCATTTGTGTAGATAGTGAACTAGTTTTCTGGGTCTCCAATGTTCAACACATATGTTAATAATGTTGATCTTTGATATCTTGGGATGTACTACAAACCCTAGGGTTTGGGGTTTGAAGGTTGGAGCACCACAAAATTCATTTGTGCACTTGGAACCCAAGGTTGGGATTTTTCACCCATCGATGTTTGGGCCAAAACCATGGAGATTTTTGAACATATGATGGATGTAGATGATAGAGGATGGATATGAGAATCCAACGCTTCAAGAATCATAGAAAATTGATATTTCCTTGATGAGATGTGAATTTTTAATGTTGACAAGGAATTTTTGGGCATTCAAGTCATGTAGTCTTGAATTGAAATGAGCCAAAAGTATCTCTCTTAGGAATTCGTTGGAGCCACATGTGAGGATATATATTAGACACATGAGTGAGTTTAGTTCATCATCAAAGAGAAAAAAACCAAGGATAAATTCTCTGTTTTTGTCTGCGGATCAAAGGAGCAAGCACAGTGAGGTAGAACGAGTCGTTGAGGGTTGTTTAAGGGTTTTTTTTATCTCTGTAGTGTAGTTCAAGTTCACTTAGGAGAGAGCCGAGTGGGTGAGGAGGAGATCTGGAGAGTGTATTTTCACTTTTGGAGCTCTGTGTTGCTGTAGGTATGGGCCGCAGGCTATTCTGAAGTGACAGTAGGGATCAACCCTTGATTTTGGAGGCCAAGTGGTGGACCACCCTCATTTGACTAGATCATAGTTAACGGAAGGAGCAAAAAAGTATTTGGTGCCAAATTTGGATCATTATGTAGGGGGTAGCAATAGTGTTTGGGATTGTTGAAAAGCCTAACCAAGACTTTCATCTCAGAGTTAAAATGCATAGAGCCCATGGTTAAGAAGGGGTGCCATTGGTCCTTTGTTGTTGGAAGTGTTTGCTAAGTGGATGAGAATAATTTGTAGCCTATTTGATCCATGTGAAAGGTTGTCTTGAGTGAGTAAAAGATCCTACAGTGATTAGATCAGGTGTTATTGTATTGGTGGAGGGCATCATGTTGGTAGCTCAAAGTAGCCCTTGAAAATAAATCATAAAGAGAGTTTGAAAAACTGAAGGTTGGGTGAAGATTAAAGCCTAATGTACAGTACATTAATGGACTAGTGGACTACTAGATTAGTAGTTTGGAGCTCTGGTATTGGCCAGCCTAGAATTAGGTCATTCTGTGTTCATTGAAGTAGAAGTGAATTGTAGCAGTGATAGGTGGAAGCCCTCCTAGAGTCTCTATGTGTTGTCCTTTGATGGACTAAGGGGTAGTTAGAGAGAAGATCAAAAGTAAAGGATCGAAGCGACAAGATATGACATCGATGTTGATCTTGTAGTGATCTTGACATTGTATTTTGTATTCTTATACTTGTGGATAATTAAGTGACATTATCACTTGTACAAGAGCCCTAGACTGTTGTATTATTCAGTTCATTTAATATAATGAATATTGGGTTGTTGTACATATTTGTGCAATATTTTGTAAAAATTTGTCTATACTTGTGCATGTGTGATTTACTGTTATTTATATTCCGCTGTAAAAAGTAGCTTCATTGAGATTATCTATTTGGTAGAATTAGATATTTTAATATTCTATCCCAGACACCAAGGTCATGGAAATTCAACAAATAAGTGCTTCAACTGATCAAAAATGTGTTGGAAATTTGTTGTCCACTTAAAGGTTCTTCCCTTTTTCTACAACGAAGTTATAGAATAAGAAATTATTGAGAATACTCAAATAAAGCAAAGATATTACCTAGCCAAACCCATAAAAGATCAAATGTCTACAACATTCTTGGGGATAGACGATTCCATGATGGTTTTAATTTTCTCAGGATCTATAACTATGCCTTTATATGAGATTACATGTCACAAATATTTAATTTGATCCTTTTTAAAATCATATTTTCTTCACTTAGCATAAAGGTGAATTTATCTTAAGGTTTGCAATACTATCCGAATACATTCCTTATTCTCCTCCAAGTTCCCCAAATATATAAGAATATTGTCAATAAAAATCAGAACAAATTTTTCTAGGTAAGGGTGGAAAATACCATTCATTAGGCTCATGAAAGTTGTTGGGGCATTAGTAAGCCCAAATGGAAAGACATTAAATTCATAATGACCATAGCGGGTTCTAAATGTTGCCTTACAAATATCTTATTCTTTGATCCTGATTTGGTGATAACCTGACCGTAAATTAGTTTTAGAAAATATAGTAGCACCCTTGACTTGGTCAAATAAATAATCAATTCTTGGCAACATGTACTTGTTTTTATAGTTAACTTATTCAGTTTCTTATAATCAATGCATAAATATAAGGTTCCATATTTCTTCCTCACAAATTACATTGGAGCTCCCTAAGATGACACATTTGGGTGAATGTATCCTTTATCTAGTAACTCTTGAAACTACATCTTAAGCTTTTTTAATTAAATTATACTCATTTGGTAAGGGGGTTTTGACACTGGGGTGGCTCTTGGTATTAGCTCTATAGTAAATTTAATCTCTCTTTTTGGAGACAACCCCAGTATTTGTTCCGGAATGACATCCACAAATTCTTGGATAACTGGTATCTTATCTAGGGTAGTTATCTTATCCTTAGAATTAGTGTAACCTCCCTACATGACATATATTTGGCAACCCTTGTGGATGAATTTTACTAACTAATTAGCTATGATAATTTTCAACTTAATGGCCCTCTTAATACCCTGAATCTCTTGTCTAACACCCTCATCAGTGAGGAAATTGATGGTTTTGTCTTTACAGTTGACTAAGGACCAATTTCCTTCTAACCAATCCATACCTATGAGAACATCATATGATCCTAAAGGAAATAAATTTAAATTCACTTTAATTTGTTTGCCTCATATGCCAATAGGACAACCTTCTACCTTGGTTTTCATTCTTCTTTTTGCCCCAGTGGCAAGTTGTACTAACCACAGATTCTTAAATTTAACACTTTGTAAATGCCATAATTAAACTATTTTTGGACTAACATAACTTAAACTCAAACTTGGGTCTATTAAAATAGAGATAGTAGGATTAGCTATAACACCTTCAAATTCAAGCATGGCATGTTCGTATTCATGTTCTTGAGTATTAGCAGCTAACTATGGTCTCATGTGATGGGGACAATTTTTATAGTAGTGGGGTTGCCAACAACCCCAACATTACAAGGGAGGTTTCTGTTATTGGCGAGGTTTTGGTTTACTTGACACCTTATCTTGCTTGGATTCATTTTGTAGTCTGATATTTTTTTGATTCATTCCCGAAGGTCCATTTGATTATTTTCTAAATGCAGTCTTATCTCCTACAATCTTTACATTCTTATTGTTCTAGAAGTTTTTATGCCCCATTTTATTTGGCCACCCTTTAGCACCTTCCAATTTTTGTTTCATCTACATGTAATATATTCAGGATTTTCGAATAAATTCATCCTCCTTTTTGGTTTATCAAATTATAATTATTCCTTCATGAAGGCTAGTAGGCTACTCATAAAACATTGTACCTTAACTTTCTCCTCTCGAATATATGGAACATATCTCAACAAAGAGGTAAACTTAGTTACAAATTCATCCATAGACTATTATCTTAATTTTAAATCATGAAAATCCTTTTCCTTCTTATCATAGAACCATTTTGTTAAGTACTTACCACTGAAATTCTTTTGAAAACTATACCAAGTCACTTCCTATTCACCAATTCCTCGCACTATTTTAATTTCTCCCCACCATTAAGGGGCTTTACCTTTTAATTGATATATTTCCAATCTGACCTTCAAGTTTTCATCATATTCATATATTTGGAAATATTTATTTATATTTATTAACCATGCCTCAGTAGCCTCCTCCATTTCTTCATAAAAAATCGAGGGTTTCATTTCCTTGAATTCTCTGTGCAATTCCACTTTTTTCTACTTGGTTCCCCTTCCTCCTGAGATATTTTTAGATTCCTCTTCATTGTCCATTTGACTTCCCTTGACTTCTGGGTTGTCCTCTCTGTGCCGATGAATTTCATCTTTATTTCTGTCATCCAAATTGGGGTTCAAGTTTCTTTGATTTTTTATGTCTGAGACACTTTTCATAATTCTTTCTTATTCTAGTCTCAACCTTTAATTTTAGCTCTTTTATTTGACATCTCTACTCATAGCTATTCAAATTTGTCTTCAGTAAAAATTCATTTGTGTTGTGAGTTTCTCCTCCCATTTGAACCCACTTTTTCAAATTTCCTTTTATATGAGGTATAAGTCCATATCGCATTGATGATCTCCTAGGTGGAGTAGTACCTACTCATCTCCTCATGTCGCTTCCTATATTCATCATTAATACTCTTTTTATTCCACAATTTCCTAAATAGGCCACAATGCTGCAACCACGACTCTGATACCATTTGTTATATGCTCAACCATCTAAAAAAAATCACTTTTTTTCACATGGATATTTTACCATGTATACTTACCTATTCATTATTAATGGTGAGTATTATCAACATAGCAAAAAAGAGCATATAATGTTTTTTAAATTTTATGTGAACACATATTCATTGAAATGACAGTTTACTTGCCTACTATTTGGTGACATAACCGTTTAACCTTTGAGATTAGGGAATACCCTTGGTTGATTTTTTCGACAGTTAAACACTAGGTGACTTTTTATAGTTTATGCTTGGTTTGGCCTCTCAATAATATCAACCATATCTATAATTTTTTTACTTCATAATTCCTCTAGTTATCCCTTAATGTTTCTTGAAGCCTTGAGTTAATGTATGTATTGGCATGTGGTTCTTGAAACAACTGCCTCACCATCCATCATTTATCTTCCACCATTTGATCTAAGAACACATACTATGGGAGGTCAGTTAGGGTAACTAACTTCCTCAGCTCTCGGGGTCCATTCGTCATTCTCTCACCTCGATGCATGCTCTCTAGTCTTTATCACTCCAAGAATGGTAGGGTTTAAATTTTTCCCTTGAAAACATGTATTCTCCTCCTCTAAAACACTTAATGATCTCTCCTCTTTTCCTCGTGTCGATGGTTTCATATTCTTGTTTGTCTTGTACAGGCAGTGATCAACATCATGGCTCTTTGTTACCTGATTCTTCTTTTGGTATAACTACATACATATTTTTTGTTGACAATAAAAGGTTGTCAAATTCAGGTTTGAGAATCAACACCAAGATCTCAACAATTTCATTAGGTATTAGCTCCACATTTTCTATAAATTCATTATATTTGTCACGGGTCGTTATTTTAGCATTAGATAACTTTATCACCCGCTATCTGTCGGGTCTTGAAAATGTCATTCATTTCCATTACACTTTCACTATTATGTCCATTATGTCACCTCCATTTCACTACTATGTCACCACATTCATCCCACTTTCATTATCATTGGGCCACATTTATGTTTTTCCAAACTTTATTAATTCTTAGCCTTTTTAAGTGAATTTGTGGTTAAAAATTAGAAAATAATGTGCATATGCTTATATCTAACAAGTGGGTTGAGATTGTTGACTGTGTAGGTCAAAAGGAGGCTTCTAGAAGACCCTTATGTAGCACTCTAAGGCCAAATTCGAATTTGAGTGGAGAGAATCATGGGATCATGAGGATATGTGTCATATCTCCTAATTGTATTGAAACTCTAAGAAGACATATGTCTTATCAGTTCCTATTTTGATTAGGACTCTAGAGGTAGAGGGGGAGATTCATGGACTCTTATTAATGAGATGGCTTCTCATTTTTTTGTATAAATAGAAGATCTTTCTCCTTCATTTGTTAGTCTTAGATTGTTAGTTCTTCAGCTTGTTAGCTTGTGTGATGGCTTTGGAAAGCTTTAGAGAGCTTTGTTGTACTTTGTAATTTTGAAAAATTTGAATAAAGCTTTGATGTTCTCAACATGGAAGGAGATGTGAAGTGGATGTCATGGAGCACATTAGAATGTAAGGTAGAGTAGATTTCATTTTGTAATTTTGCTTTGATTTCATTATGTCATTTGATTGCTTTCAAGTTTGATAGATTAGATTTTCCATTCATGCAATTTTAATTCATGTAAGTGTGCTCAACCGGTTGATTGTAGATTAGTTTTTATTTACATGTTTTTGCATCAAATAGTGACATGAGATTTACCTCTCTGCTGACTTTGTTTTTTTAGCTTTTCAATTTCAGTTATGATTTGATTTTAGTCTTATACATTTGCTTTGTTAGTTAGTTTAGATATCAGATTGCTCAAGTTATTGATGATTACCTCCGAAAGCCATAGCTTAGACTACCTGGCGAGGGATCAGACTATGATTGATGTGATTTGATTTTAGTTTTACTTTTCTGTAATTAGATATTAGATTGCTCAAGTTATTGATGATTACCTCCGAAATCCATAGCTTAGACTACCTGGCCAGGGATCAGACTATGATTGATGTGATTTGATTTTAGTTTTACTTTTCTGCAATTAGATATCAGATTGCTCAAGCTATTGATGATTACCTCCGAAAGCCATAGCTTAGACTACCTGGTTAGGGATCAGACTATGAATTGATGTGATTTGATTTTAGTTTTACTTTTATGCAATTAGATATCAGATTGCTCAAGTTATTGATGATTACCTCCGAAAGCCATAGCTTAGACTATGTGGCGAGGGATCAGACTATGAATTGATGTGATTTGATTTTAGTTTTACTTTTCTGCAATTAGATTTCAGATTGCTCATGTTATTGATGATTATCTCCGAAAGCCATAGCTTAGACTACCTGGCAAGGAATCAGACTATGAATGATGTAATTTGATTTTAGTTTTTATTAGTTTGCAGTTTTTTATTTGTTTGAGTGCAATAACTTAACTTTTATTTCCGTATTTAGACAAGCAGCAGAGACAGTGATTTCATGATCAGTATTTCATCTTTTGTTTGATTGAAGTAGCTACATACTTACACTTTTGTTTAAGTACTAATTCCATCAACAACATGTTTTGAGATCTTTTGAAGTGCTAAGTTTTGGAAGTTACCATTAGGGACATAAACCTTGTCTTGAAATCTACATCCATAGTTGACCTTTAAAAGTATTCTTAAGACCTTAGAATAGGATTTCCATTTGTATTAGACACTTTACGAGATCAACAAAAACAAAACCCCAAAACAAAATAAAATCTATAAAACAACGAAGTAAGAAAAAGGTTAACTAAGCACATATGGTGCACCACACTTCATCAGTTTTATGATACCCGGATTGATAATTTATGTAGAAGTAATTTAAGACATTAAATTGGACTAGACATTTTGGGCACCGTTGCCAAAAGGGAAGTGTAATTAGGAGAACCTTATTTGCTTACATCACAAAAAAAATAATAATTCTTTGGTATGCGTCTCCTCTGCACTTTGTGTGATCTGGAGGATCAGAAAAATGATTGTTATATATAGTATATATATATAATATATAATATAAATTATATATATATATATATATATGATTGTTATATATATTATAATATATATATGATGTTATATATATATAATTCTTGAATATGCTCTCCTCTTGCCACTTTGGTGTGATCTAGAGGATCAAGAAAAGAATTGTTATGTTAAAAACAAAATGGGACAAAATGACTTCACATTTCAATATTGATTCAAAGAAAAATTAATTTCAATAAATTGTTTGTTTAATAAAATATATATGTATTTTTTAAAATCTTGATATATATATAATGTTAATAACAAATCATTAAAAAAAAAAAAATTCATTGTTTTGTTCAATGAATATTATGTATATTCTTTGAAGTAATAACATATAATTTTATAACAAAATCAATTTAAAAAAAAAAAAAGAAAAAAAAGATAAATAAATATTTTGTTTAGTAAATATATATGTATATTTTTCATTTTTGAAAATATAACATATTGAATTATTAAACAAAATAAATAAATAAATAAATTCCCCACGTTTCACATAATAAAATAATCTCTGCATTTCTTGACGTTATGGTGGACGTAGTCAATCTTTGCATTCCTTGTCTGGAGGTCATTCACCAGCCCGTATTCGTTCTAGTCACGCACTACATTTTTTTAGCCACTACTCGGCCCTACAACAGCAATCAAAATCCATAAAATATTTGACATAAAATAAAAAATTGCATACAGATAGCAACCAAGGATGTGTTTAATCTAAAGAGTGAATTTAAAACATTCAGCTATAGATTCTTCATTCTTGAACTAGCACAGGTTGGCTTAATTTTCTTTGACAGATAAATATGAATACTTAATAGATCATGGCAAAGGAGAGAGAGTTGCAATCTTAATTTGAGTACTGCAATTAGACTCGGAATTGTCGCTGCAATTAGGCTTTAGGAACTGTAATTTGGCTCATTAAAAAGTCATGGACGGAATGGTAATAACAATCATTCATTGACATTGTTGAAGAATAAGTCTTATATGTGCCGAGATCAATCTATACAATTATGTCAAGACTCATATATAACAGTGCCAACAATAGTGCCGAAACTACAGTGGTAATGAACTACTTGCATATGCCGAGACTACTGTGTTGTTATAGTAATAAGAGTAGCATGCAGAGCATATAGATCAGATGACTTTCCAATGCGATGCGATCCAGGAAGCGAGACCTATTCGCGGTGTCCTTGAAAAGTGCCAGTGTTTAGATTACCATTCATTTGTTGTGTTAAAATTGCAAATCAAACCCAGAAAACCGAATGCAAGCCAAATGCAGTAATTCAGGAAAACACAAAATAGTAAAAAAGTCAAAATTGGAGAGCACGATTTGGCCAAACAGAGATGAATTTGGAAAAAATAAAACATGGGTTTTTTTTCCAGTAGGGTCTGTTAGATAACCCAGAAACTGTTTTAAGAAATTCGTGGCAGTTTAAGAGACTTCTCGGTTCTCTGAAGCCTCTTTTTGCTTGCCGCGTGAAGAAAAACGGAATTTCAATTGATGAACTGATAGTTTGATGTTTGATTTAATTCGGCTGTCTGGGGTAGGGAATTCCAATTTGGGTATCAACTTTGTGGTGGCATTCAACTCTTGGTTACATGCCTCCCATCCTTAATGAAATCATACTTTATCACATGCCTGTTAACAACAATCCCAATTGAAGACAACTCTGTTTAGTGATTAACTCCATTACGTGAACCGGTTGGATACAACTCTTCACAGCCGATTGATAAACGTGGCAAGGAGCTTTTTAGCATTCAATCTTGACTTTAATGTATAACGGCTTCTCTCCTGACTTGTACTTCAGTTATGGCTGATTATATGTATTTAAAAAAAAAAAATCACACAACTCTTCTCTTTATTTCCATGTTCCAGAGTTTTAGATTTGGTGTGATCTTATGGGAGTTGGCTACTTTACGTATGCCACGGAGTGGAATGAATCCCATGCAGGTAGTTGGTGTTGTTATTTTTCAGAATCGTCATCTAATATTCCTGGGAGTTGTCTTAAACATGAGTTATGGCACAATATATGCATACCTAGATTCAAAACATCATATCGTTGCAGCATGAAACTGCACAAATAGTTCAGTCCATGCTTAGGCCAAACAACTATGTTATTATCAAGCATGACCTTAGTATCCTTGATTATTTATCGAACTTTATCTATTGTTTGTGTGGGAAGCCCGGGGCTTATTGTGTAGTAACATTGGCATTTTCAGTTAGAGAAGGGATCAATATCATTTTGGTTGTTTTTGTTTCAACTGAAAATCTTCTTTTTAAAGATGAATCACTCACTTTTAAGGTTGCAGAAACTCCACAAGAAAGTTCGGAAGAGATAAAAAGCTATGCACGACACAAGTATCCAAAATATGTGTAAAACTGATGGTTGACTGTCTTTTAGCTGCGGAATGCAGCCACTTTCCGCAATTGTTTTTGTTAAACTGTAGGTTGTAGGTGTCATTAAGCAAAACAAGCCACATGGGTAGCTGGGGGAATGTTAGTACATGGATGGTTTCCTGTTCATTTGATCCAATTCGATGAAAAAGACCTCGGTGAAATGGAAGTCAAGTTGTGTGTTATCACTAAGTCACCACACTAAGTCGCCACATGTCAAAAAAAAAAAAAATATTGAATCAATGAAATGAATAAGTTATTTGCTCAATTTTCTGAAGGTATTGATTAATTTTGGACTGATGATGAAAGATGAATGGCTAACCTTTTATTCAAGATTTTTAGCTACAGGAACCGTCGACATTCTGCAACTAAAGTCCAATTCTGCAGTTGTTCTCCAATTCCGCAGCTGAAAAACCTCATTGTTCAAATCAGCCTAACTTTCTCATACAAAATCAAATTTTGATGATTCAAGTATCGTTGGAAAGATCTCAACAAAATCTACATAATGAGAAATCCATCATTAGAGTTTGAAATGGAAAATAATGAAATAAATTGCTGAAAAGAAGCAATATCAACTTGAGACACTAATTCCAAATCAGGTATCAATTCTTTTGATTTTTCCAATCAGGTATCAATTCTTTTGATTTTTCCTTTGAGAACTTGTTTCATTAATACAAATTCTTAGTTTGTGTGTAAATATCATAACTAGAGAGATTGACCATCTCTCTCCTTTGATAATCTTACATTCCATTGCAGAAGAAGTATTAGTTTTTTTGCATGTTCCAGGAGGAAGGACAAATGACTACAAGAGAATGGTGTCTCTCTAAGAGACCAATTTGTTTCATAAGAGGATGATCAACAAAAAAGAAGAAATATGCTGATGCAAAATCAGATCCAAACACTTGAAAAACTTTCAGATATTATGGTTTCCATCATATCCATACTTCATAATAAACCATTCACCTCATTTCACTCCATATTTTCCATTTACATTCACATACACTTTCCATCTCTTCTTGTCCATTCATAACCCACAAATAAAATCAAGAGGTTCATTCACATGCTTATTTCCCATTGCCATTTCAACTCTCCATTGCCATCTTCCATTTTCATCTTCCATTCCTTGTCATTTTCATTCCGCAAATAAGCCCTGCTTCAATGCAAATTATGGAGTCCATAGTCCTTTGAGTCTAAGTTCTTTGTAAAAACACCTTGAGGCTTGCATGCCTTAATGGAAAGTCCTCATGCTAACAAACAATGGGAATACATTAATGTCCCTTGTTCATCAGATCTTCTAGGTGACTCGACATCAGCAAAATCATTCGTACCTAGCAAGATGTGTTTGGGCATCTTGACTCTCATTGTCATCAATGGTGAGAGTGCTCGCGTTGACTAGTGGCATCCATTAATGGCCACTAAGCCAACAATTTCCTACTATGTTCGACATCAAAACATATTTTCACATAGTAGGAATTGTGCCAATGAGTTTTGAAGACATGAAGACTATTATTTTCAGCATTTTGGGGCAGATTCAACAAGTTTTAGTAGAAGAAATAAAAAGTCATCTTATCTCTTTATCCATGACTCCTCTTGTTCAGCCACTTGAAGAAGAATATGATTAGAATTTTGCAGCCACCACACATACAACTAATCCATTCCAAAGAGTAAGTTAAGGTACGTCATTTTCTAACTTTTGACCATAGAATTCCATAAAAGCTAGAATGATAATTGTTTGAAAAACATTTCTCTTCCTCATTTCATAAAATTGCCAATACCATCAGTTGGGGGGGAAATACATTCATATTCATATCTTGCCATGTCCATATCATATTCAAGAGCTACAATGGCTTTTCAAAAAGTGCTTAAAGGATAAATTGGATACAAACTAAATCATGGTTGTCACACAAGAACCAACCATCATGCAATCCAATAAAGATATACTTTGCAAAAATAATCAAAATATCATTATGCAAAGTTCAAGGATCAAAAAAGAATGCAACAACAACAAAAAAAAAAATTGGTTGTAACACAAGAACCAACCATGTTGTAATTCAAGTAAAACACTTTGCAGAAATATGAAGTTATCAAATGATATCATGCAAAGTTAAGCCAAAGCTCAAGGATCAAAAGAGTTAATGTAACATATATTCCATGAGGACATGCAATAGCTTTAGTTGTGGAGTATGTTGGGTCTTGAAAATGTCATTCATTTCCATTACACTTTCACTAATATGTCCATTATATCACCTCCATTTCACCTCCATTTCACTACTATGTCACCACATTCATCCCACTTTCATTATCATTGGGCCACATTTATGTTTTTCCAATCTTTATTAATTCTAAGCCTTTTAAGTGAATTTGTGGTTAAAAATTAAGAAATAATGTGCATAAACTTATACCTAACCAATGGGTTGAGATTGTTGACATGTGTAGGTTGAAAGGAGGCTTCTAGAAGACCCTTATGTGGCACTCTAAGGCCAAATTCGAATTTGAGTGGAAAGAATCATGGGATCATGAGGATATGTGTCACATCTCCTAATTGTATTGTAACTCTAAAAAGACATGTGTCTTATCAGTTCCTATTTTGATTAGGACTCTAGAGGTAGAGGGAGAGATTCATGGATTATCATTAATGAGATGGCTCTCATCTTTTTGTATAAATAGGAGATCTCTCTCCTTCATTTGTAAGTCTTTTTAGTCTTTTAGTCCCTAGTTCATAAGATTGTAGTTCTTCCTTGATGGCTTTTGAAAGCCTTGGAGAACCTTGTTGTACTTTGTACTTTTGAAGAATTTGAATAAAGCTTTGATGTTCTCAACATGGAAGGAGATGTGAAGTAGATGTCATGGAGCACATTAGAATGTAAGGTAGAGTAGATTTCATTTTGTAAATATTTCTTTGTAGAATGTAAGGTAGAATAGATTTCATTTTGTAAATATTGCTTTGATTTGATTTGATTACTTTCAAGTTTGATAGATTAGATTTTTCATTCATGCAATTTTAATTCATGCAAGTGTGTTCAATTTTGCTTTGATTTCATAGGTGGCAGAGGGGCCCCTGCCTTGTATAGTTGTCATTTAATTTTACATTTAATTTTGTTATGCTTATGTATATTAGCTGTACATAAATTGCTTTCAAGTTTATTGTAGATTAGTGATGCACATAGCCTTTTAATGACTAATGACATGATAGAATCATCTTGTCCTTTTGTTGAAGCAGCAAGGATACTAGGTCTCATAGTCACTAGCTCATTGTTTGGTTATTGCATTTTATTTTGATTGAATTAATGACATGATAGAATCATCTTGTCCTTTTGCTGAAGCAGCAAGGATACTGGGTCTCATAGTCATTAGAAAACCAACAAGAACAAAATCCCAAAAACAACATAAACTATAAAACAACGAAGTAAGAGAAAGGTTAACTAAGCACATATAGTGCACCACACTTCATCAGTTTACGATACCCGGATTGATAATTTATGTAGAGCAATTTAAGACGTTAAATTAACTAGACATTTTTCCAAATCTGAGTCAAAACCAGACAAGGGGAATGACAAAGGGAAGCAGATTATTGATGTAGAGCCCAACACCACCATCGCCACCACAAATATCCAGAAGAAAAAATGCAAAGATCCAAAGGAGGAGGAGCGTCTCTTCCACTCCCAGATGTGGGTAAAGGTTTCCTTGCTATAGTTCATTGTTGACAGTGGGATCCAAAAGAAACTCATTGCAGCAGAGGTCATGAAGCAGTTGGGCTTATCAACCACAACACACCCACAACTATACACCATCGGGTGACTTCACCAAGGATGGGATTTGTGCATGAGCCAACAATGTCACCTTCCATACAACACCAAGCCCTTCATAGATGAGGTAATATGTGACGTTTCTCCCCTTAATGTTTGTGATGTGTTATTAGGCCAACCATACTTGTGGAAGCAACATGTTGTGTATGATTCAAGGCCTCATGTTGTTACTATTACATTGGGAAATAAGTTGTACAGGATATCAAAGGTAGTACTGCCTACTGCCATTTCTTTGGTTATTATAAAAAAATGCAGTAAGCTCATTTCAAAAACTAGGAAATTTGTTTTACTAATGATACACCCTCAAGGAAAGAAGAAGACAGTGGCCACGACCTCCAGATAGAGCCCCCCTGCACGACAACAATAGATGGACAAGGTTATGGAGGAGTACGAGGACATCTTCACCTCCCCCGCAGGAGTTCCTTTAAACTGTCAAGTAAAGCAATCCATCTATATGACCCCAGGTGCTTCGTTAACCAATGAACCAATCTATTGGCGCTCCATTAAGGAGAACGATGAAATCAAGAGGCAAATTTAGGATTTTTTGCAAAAAGGTCACATTCGGCTGAGTTCATCATCCTGTGGGAGCCCGATCATGCTGGTACAAAATAAGGGTGGGACTTGGAGACTATGTATTGACTATCGAGTGTTGAAAAAGATCATTGTTCGGAATAGGTACTCGATCCCATGGATCGATGAATTTTTGGACCAATTCAAGGGGTAAAAATGTTTTAGCAAGATTGTCTTGAAGTGCAGATATCACCAGGTACCAATCTAACCCTTTGATGTGTGGAAGACTTCATTCAAAGCCAAGGAGGGCCTTTTCGAATGGTTGGTTATGCCTTTCGGGTTGACAAATTCTCTTGCAACCTTCTCGAGGCTGATGGATGACATATTGCAGCCATTCACAAACTCATTTGTAGTGGTATACTTGGATGACATCTTCATCTTTAGCCAGAGTTGGGAAGAGCACCTCCACCACATCTGACAGGTTCTCCAAACACTGTGGCAACATAAGTTGTGTTCCAATTTGGAGAAATGAACTTTTGGCATGACCCAGGTTTAGTATCTGGGATATAGTATTGATGAACGGGGGGCACATGCTGATCCAACCAAGATCCAAGTCATTCAAGATTGGTCAGCCCCAACCACTCTGACATAGCTCTATAGCTTTTTGGGTATTTCTAATTTCTTCTGCAGTTTCGTGCTGCGGTTCTCTCATATCACTTGACCCTTGAGTCAAGTCACCAAAGGAGGAGTGAAATAATATTATTTTTGGTTTGAATCACAATATAAGGCATTTGCAGAGTTGAAACATCACCTCTGCTTTGCACCAGTGCTCACATTACCAGACTTGCAACAACCATTTGAGATCGAGACATATGCCTCTGACTATGCTATTGGGGCAGTCCTTACTCAACAGGGGCATCCAGTGGCATATCACAGTGAGACACTTTCAAACATAGTTCAGAAGTATCCAACTTATGACAAAGAGATGTATTCCATTGTGTAGGTGTGGCAACAATGGAAGAACTACATTTTATGGAAGGAAACAATCATCCACACAGACCACTGACCCCTAGAGTTCATACATATGCAAGGGAAGTTACAAAATGCTTGCCATCAGAAGTGGTCCACATACCTGAATAGTTCCATTTGAATATCAAGTACAAGAAGGGTAGCAAAAATAATGTTGTAGACTGCCTTAGACAACCATTGATCACGATGTTAACCATTGTGCTCAACTCTTGTGGCAACTTGACTTCTGATTGGCCACTTATCTACAAAAGTGACCTAGAATTTAGCCACACATACCATACACTTTTGGAGGGTCAGCAAGTTCTAGATTTTCATCTCTGGGATGCTTTGTTATTCCATGTAGGACACCTTCGTGTTCCTTCAAGTGAGCATGCAAAGAGGATTTGGGAATCACACCACTGTTAGGCCGTTGGGCATTTCGGGTTGAGAAAACGGTTACAGTACTCCAAAAATATTTCTATTGGCCAAATCTTTGACAGGATGTCGGGGAGTACATCAGATGCTGAACTGCCTGCGCCATTGCCAAACCGACCATCAAGAAGCAAGGTATCTACACTCTGATGCCTACCGCTAGTCAACCTTGGGACTCCATATCCATGGATTACATGTTAGGCCTTCCTTCTACTAAGAATGGAAACGATAGTGTTTTTGTGGTCGTCAATAGATTGTCGAAGATGGCCTTTATGGCAACTTGCAAGAAGAGTATCACAGAAAAAGCCACTACTAAACTCTTCTCTGAACGAGTGTGAGTACAATTTGGGATCCCATAGTCTATCATCTCATATCGGGACATCAAATTCCTCAGTACATTTTGGTCCAGTCTTTGGTCAATGCTAGACACCAAGCTCACTACGTTCACAACTTTCCATCCCCAAACTGATGGCAAGACGAAGGTCGTCAATAGGATGATTGTACACATTATTCACATGTAAAACTCAAAAAATATTTGCACATGGGATGAGAGCCTCCCCTGTGTCTAACATAGCTACAATTAGGAGCTTCCTAGATCAACTGGTCACATCCTTTTTCAGGTGGGCTTTGGATTCCAACCACTATGTCCCATTGATGTGGCCATACCATTTGCAACAACTCTGGTAGCTGCAGCTCATGTCCAATCCGAAGTCGACAAGGAAAATAGCTTCATTGAGCACATTGAACTCATCTACCAATAGGTCGATGACATATTGGACAAAGCCAATGCTAAGTAAAAGCACCGACATGATTAGCATTAGGTGCCACACAAGTTCTAGCTAGGCGACAAAGTTTGGCTACATTTGTAGAAGAAGCGACTCACTGGGCCCCACCGCAAAATTCACCCGCTTTGATATGGGCCATACACCATAATCAAGGTTGTGGGAGATAATGCTTTTGAGCTCAGCATTCCCCCATTCCTTGGCCTGCATCCAGTGTTTAATGTGGATCACCTTTGGCCATACTTTCCACCATTACTGGACACATCCGACATTGCAGAATAGATCACACCAATAGAGTTAAATCTAGACTACATGGAACAAACTGTGGCTGATCAGATCATGGAAATGAAGATCAAGAACAATTGCTAGCAGAAGATCGAACTGTATCGAGTTGTCAAAGCCGACCAAATCCTGCACCAAGGAAAATGGCTCAACTAGGGACCAAGTTCAGCAGAAGTATCCTCATCTCATGGAGGAAATCAACACAATGGAGGCCATTTCTTCCTAAGGGGGGAGGAATGATCCAGGCGGATATTAGTGGCCACCCTCCTATTCAACTTGGACCCCCGCCATTGTTTCTTTCATTTTTTCAATTTCCTTAATTGTAGCACATTTTACTATTTTTTTTTCAGGCTTTCGGGTCCTGAACTTCCAAAGTCGTTTTGAGGCCTTAAACAATGTTTTTTGGAAATATTCCTTCGGGAAATTTCATTGAAATCATGTTTTCAGTTGTATTTCTTGGAGATATATTTCCAATTAGGTATCATGCACGTCAGACGAAGATAATATGACCAAGTTACGACCCCGGGAAGTTGGCTGCCCAACTAACCCCAACGAGGCCCATAAACTCTTGGTGTTACATCTCCTCGGGTTAGGGTTTTGGTTGTTTAGGGTTTTCTCTTATTGTTCAATAATAAAAAGGCCCTTGAGCCTCATTGTAACTCAGGTTAGAGGCATGCAGCTTCCACATCTCTTCTCAGAGATAAGCTACCATCGCCTGAGATAGTCTCATTTCCATTATGTTTGTACGCATATTTCATTATTTGATATTAATGAAAAAAGTTTTATTTATGCGGAATCTCTTTATTTATGGTTATATCTGTAATTATTCATGTCCCTATTTAAATTCAAATCATTCTGTAACAAAATGTTTCATAAAAAATAATGATGAAAAACTTGGTAAGTTTGAAGATAGAGCAAATAAGGAATACTTCTTGGTTACTCATCTAGAAGCAAAGGATACAAACGTTACAATAAGGGACTTTGGAAAATTGTTGAATGCATTGATGTTATGATTGATGAAGCATGCAAAAGAGGATGATTATGATGAATGCTTCCCCACATCAAATTGCAATGATATAGAAGAAGAAAGTAATCAAGAAGTAGAAGAAGACAAATTAGGCAAAGAAAAGGTTCCATCCAGGTATGTTCAAAAAAATCATTTCAGAAACTCAAATTCTAGGAGAAAATGAATCTGGGGTAAAAACAAGAATAAACCTTGTAGGATCTTCTAGTTATATAGCTTTATTATCCACCATTGGACCACAAACTTTAAATCAATCTAGTAAATATGAATGTTGGGTTAAGGCCATGAATGAAGAACTTGATCAAATTGAAAAGAGTGATACTTGGGAATTGGTTCCAAGGCCTTATGATAAAAATGTTATTGGGACAAAATGGATATTCAAAAATAAGTTGAATGAAAATGGAGAGGTCATTAGGAACAAAGCTAGACTTGTTTGTAAAGGTTATTCTCAATAAGAAGGTATAGAATTTGAAGAAACATTTGCACCAGTAGCCAGACTTGAAGCCATAAGAATGTTTCTTGCACTTTCAAGTTTTCGAAATTTCAAAGTTTTAGGAATTTCAAAGTTTATCAAATGGATGTAAAATATGCTTTCCATAATGGATATCTAGAAGAAGAAGTATATATTGAACAACCAGAAGGAATCATTTTTGGGAATGATGAAAATCTTGTATGCAAATTCAAAAAGGCTTTATATGGGCTAAAACAAGCTCTGTGGGCATGGTATTATCATCTTGACAAATGTCTTTAACAAGAAGTTTCACAAAAGGATCCGTAGACAACAACTTGTACACAAAAATTGAGAATGATAAACTTCTAATTATTGTTGTTTATGTTGATGATATCATCTTTGGCAGTAATGAAGAATCTGTGAGTAAAAAATTTTCTTCTATTATGTAGCAAGAATTTGAAATGTATTTACTTGGGGAACTAACCTATTTTCTGGGTCTATAAGTGCAACAAGCAAAAGATGGCATGTTTCCCTCACAAACAAAATATCTCAAGTAGATTCTGAAGAAGTATGGGATGGAAGACTGCAAACTTCTATGTACTCCCATGATGACAAGATGTAGCCTCAGTTCTAATGATGATTCTGCCATAGTAAACCAACTAGAGTACATGTCTATGATTGGAAGTCTTCTTTATCTAATAGGTACTAGAACATATATTATGCATGTAGCTGGGACTATTCGATGTTTCCAAGCCAATCCAAAGGAATCACATCTTCATGCAGTAAAGAGAATATTCAAATATCTATAAGGAACCCAAGACTTTGGTCTATGGTATCCTAAAGACACAGATCTTACCCTTCATGCATACATAGATGCAGATTGGGCTAGAAATTCTGATGACTAGAAAAGCACTAGTGGAGGTGAATTTTACACAGGGCCCCAATTGGTATCTTGGTTCAGAAAGAAACAAAGTTCCATTTCCTTATCTATAATGGAAGCAGAATATGTGGTGACTACATCTTGTTGCACACAACTTCTCTAGATTATGAAAACATTACAAGATACACAAATCAAATGTTCTCCACCCATCTCCATCCTATGTGATAATACAAGTACTATTAGTATTTCAAAAAATCATGTTATGCACTCCAAGACCAAGCATATTCCAATTAAGTATCACTTTCTACGAGAACAAGTGCTTGAGAAAAATGTTAAATTGGAGTATGTTCCCTCCAAAGAACAAGTTGCTAATATATTTACTAAACATCTTCCTAGAGAAGAATTTGAATATCTTAGATAGAAACTCAAAGTTGTCTCTACCTCATTTTTCTGTTAATCTAGTATGCTTAGTCTACATGTGAAAATTCAGAAGGTTTCTTTCTATATGTGGGTTTCATGAAGTATAGTCACGTATATATGTGTTTTATTTGCAGACAATCATGTATATTTTTCACTGATAGAAAAACAGTGGGACAGACTCAAGATCAACCTCTGACATGCTACTAACAACTATGATTTGATTTTTCTTAGTTTTGTGTTGATGGCTACAATTTTTTCATATGGTATTGAGTTATGTTTTTCTCATTAATATTTATCTGATTGATGAATATTCTTTGATGAATGAGTTGTTGACAATGAACATGTAGCATAAGTTCAAGGGGAGTATTACACTACTATTACACTAGCATTATGGTTGCTGAATTACACTACTATTAAGATATTTTGATCTCATTTACTAATGTCATATTTTTTATTTGATGAAAAGGTCATGTGGTCTGATACCTATGATGTAATAATTGTCATATTCAGTCATGTATGGACTTTTGAGTTCATGTCAAATATGTAATCCCACATGGTTAGGTGGTTGAGTCAAATATGTATCCCCACTTGGTTGGGTGTTTGTGAAAGTGATTGATGTAAGTATGGGTGATAGGAAGGTCATGCTCTGTAGAGTTATAGAGTCACACCCTTCATTTTAAAATCTTTCTCAATATTCAACATGTTCTCAGGGGGAGCATGGACACTATAGTGCAAATTATATCCAAAGGGGAAGCTTTAGTTCGACCTTTACCCTTGATGTCAAAGGGGGATAGTATCTTGGTGTTTGAATAAAGGTTATTTGATGTATCTAACAGGTTTCTACAAGTTGAGGTGATCAACACCAACATGGTTGCCATCAAGTCCAAAGAGGGAGATTGTTAGCATTATGATGCATGTGTTGTCCTTGATGGAAACTCACTTGTAACATAGCAAGTATATGGTAACTAGATGAATCCACAAGTGAGTTTAGAGGTGACAAAATGATTGAACAGAATAATATGATGATGGGAAAAAATTTTACAGATCAAAATCAGAAGTTTGATAAAGGTGAACTTTTGAAGATCTATATGTGGGTTTGTTAAGACCAAGTCGCGTTTACACGCACATTTGGTGAAGCAAAGTCATGTAGAGTTTTTTCAGCATGGTATTCTAAATATCAGGGATTTTTACCATGGTATTGGCCCATAGTAATGGGTGTGATAATGGATATTGATCCAGTCAAAGAATACCACCGAAACTAGTGTATTTTTGACCCATGGTATTGGCTAAGGCTCTAACTATATAAGGAGGTGAAGATAAAACTGCTAAGTGTGCATATGAAATATTTTTTTATGAATACTTCAATCTAAAGTATATTTTCATTATAAAGGCCATAGTTGACACATAGATCTGAAATAATTATGCACCGATGAATACAATGATGGATCAGGATCATGAGATCTAAAATGAATTTCCATTGTATGATTTTCTCATGGATTGACTAGATCTAATTATTGACGTATGTTTTTATCTCTGAATATTATGATCTAGGTCTTTCTGAAATTTCTAAAGAGATACACAATCTTAGGTAAAAATTTTCATATATGTACACAGGTTGTTCTCAGTGAAGTTGCGTATACACAGGGGTTCATTACTTAGAAGTCACGTATATAAAGGAAGTGTTTCTGTTCATTTTTACCAATATGTACACATGTTGGTTTGGGTGAAGTCATGTTTACATGCGGGTTCGTTTCTTCGAAGTCGTGTATACAAAGGAAGGGTTTATATTCATAAATGATTGATCACCCTAATTAGCGTTGTTGTTTCCCTGTTGTCTGTAAATTATGTCCTCATGTTGATCTAGGTTGAGTGATAATGTCTGAAGTAGATCTGATTGAATGATGAAGTTGAATTTGGTTAGATGTTGTTTGGTTGAAAATATTATTGATGTTGCTAACTATATGATGGTTTTGTAAGCTAAAAAAAATATTTTAGAATAAATTTGGTTATTTTTGTGTCTGATTAAGAATTACAAGTTTTCAGTATATTGAGATCTATATGCAGGTTTCTCTACAGAAAAGTGTGTATACACACAGGTTGCCTTAAGTGAAGTAGTGTATACATGTTGGCATATGAATGATCAGGGTTGCAGTTGATTCTGTGTATTGATGTAGTATTTTGTGTTTAGTTCTGTGTTATGGTCACAATGATCTCATTGTTCTGTTTGAATTAAGTTGTTGCTTGCTTTAGTTGATCTACAAGTTGTGATGTATTAAAGTAGGAGGATCCATTGTGAAAATTTATGAAATGTTGTCCATGGATGTTGCAGAGGGTTGGAGCCTTCAGTGTGGAAGTCGAAGCCTCCTAACAATAGTAGCTGCTAATCAGATAAGGGGGTTGTAGCTCCCTTCCAGTAGGAGTTGCAGAACGAGTGAAAGTTGTAGCCTTCAAAACGTGGGTGCCTATGCATTGGTATGAGTCTACCCAATACAAGAATGTAATTTTTTTTTATATTAATAAGTTTGAAGACTGAGACAACAACAACGATGGTTTTCTTCCACATTGTGTTTTGACCTTAAATCATGGTGTTCATGTGTGTTGCTTATGTGTGATACTTTATTTTTTTCTTACTGCACTTGTTTACTGCTTATCAAATTCATGATAAATATCTTACATTCTGGTTCAAGTTTAACAGATAAATACTTATCTATTTTACAAGTTTACTAATCCTACACTAGTTTCTTTTACAAGAGTCGCGTACACATGCAATTTGGATTCAGTAAAGTCGTGTATATATTTAAGAAAAGAAAATTTTTATTATGAGTTTTTAAAATACTGATTCACCCCCCTCTTAGTATTTTTCTGAACATTCAGTAGTCATAGATCAATTGAAATGGCTCATTCTCTGTCTTATATAGTCTCTGTTCCGATGTGTTTTATATTACTGCATGTCATAGTTAGATATGCAACAAACAATATGTTAAGTCATTTGATCCTCTACCAAACTAGCATATCTTCAAGTTAAATACCAATTAATGCATATATCTAATAAATATTCTTCAGATATCTTATTGAGAGAGAGATCTAAGCCTCCATCTGCACCTTGGTGCGTACCTATATGAGACAACTCACAAGAAACTCGAATAATGCACACCCAATTGCTCCAAATAGATTCTATTTTATAGCATCCTTATATCATCAATACCACAGATAAAAAAAAGGTATTTATTGATGCCAATATTGAACATGTCAATTTAACCTTGTGCGCACATATTCCAAGGGTGAAACTTTGGTTTTTCTCGTGGTTTTTTTCATCACCTATAGGAATAGTTGCAAGGACAATAACTAGCTCCCCAAAGACTATAGTTTCTATGTTGCTATTGGTTTCCCGACAACTGAGATCCTATAGTCGAACTATGGAGGTCTAACTGCGAGTGATTATAGCTTAATTTAGGCCAAAATTTCTCCTCTCTGTCAATAACTTTAACAAAACACTTCCTCCTACTTTGCAACACATGTACAATTGATTATAGCCTCTGCAACATCCTAGCAAACATATGTAGGCCTCATCCAAACCTATACCTCTTCCTACACCACTTGCCTCTTCTTGCATTACAAATATTGGCCAACAAGCAATCGACATAGACATACAACCAATTCATGTAGATATAATGTGATGAGATCATAATGTAGGTTGAAATCAAGGACAACAAGTGAGCCAATAATGGCAACACAAGAATATTTTGGTAACATATTTTCCCAAAAACTAACTTATTTAGAACATATATAGGGAGAATGTGAGGTGGAGTAGTATAATAAAATATCCTAATACATGTACGATTTCCCTCTATATGCCAATCTCTAACATATGGAATATTTTTATTTTTTTTGCTCAGATAGTCTTTGACACTCTCGTTGGAATATAATAGTGTATAAGAAAACATAAAATAATTTGTAATTCATGGAACAAGATATCTTATGTTTTTCCCCATAACATGTTGAAGTAAACATGAATAGGGGCCTTTAAGATGTGCCAACTAGGGTCCAATTCAACAAAATATTCCTAGTACATACTACATCCAATAAAAAAGGATCTATGAAAAAAGAAGGGACCTCACCTACCTTGGGGTTTATAGCTTGCTCAATTTCAACACTAAGTTCTTTGGTAATTGTAGCTCCCCAATTGAACATCTTTCTAATAGTGACCACAATGTGAGCTAATGACTCCCATTCCTTGGTAAATTAGGAGTGGTATTTATCTCCATACAGTTAGCATAACATGATCATTATGTATATTCATGGTTCTTATAAACCTGTTATGATATAATACCCTAAGCATTGATTGATGTATCTTCTGTCCTCTTTCCAATAGATAACCATAATTTTTCCTATGTCATGCTAGTCATGAAACTTCGTCACAAAAACATGGTTAAGGGTTATGATTTTGAGAACTCATAATATTTATTGACCTCTCAAGGAAGGAACAGAGAAATGATTCATCATTGAAAAAGGTCATCATCACTTGGAAGAAAAGTAGACCACTGGTAGGATTTTGGGACTTGGTGAAAATCGGGAAACTCCAAACTATTGATTTTGATAAAAATGCCGACATCTAATAGATTATCAATGCTTGAAAAAATATCCTACATATCACCTTTTCTTAAGGCTTAGATGACTTACTAGCCTCAAAAGGAAACTATCTTGTAGTACCTTTTGGCTAGCCCATAATACATTATCGATAGCTTCAAAGAATTGGACCTTTCGATGTTGGAATTTGGGTGAAAATAACTTCACTATTTTTTCTAGAATATCTAATAGGATTATTAAGGGTTTACAAAATAGTATCTTTTATGATTTTTTAAAATAATTTTGATTTCTTCTTTCTTTTCATGAGATATGAGACTCTTTGAGGGTTTTATTTATAAGATGAAGGATAATGTCAAATAGTTAAAGAGAAACATGAAGTATATAAAAAGATGAATTCTTTAAACTAGAAAGTAGAAAAAATGCATTAAACAAAAGGTGGTACCCAAAAATTGAAATTTTTAAAGGGTGTGTTGTGTACTTAACATATTCATTACCAAGGAGTTGTAGGATGAACATGGTCCTTGATAGGTCTAGAAAGAAAATAAGTTTCTAGGAATGTGATCCTCATTTGGAGAATACGATGGAATAGGTGCAACCACAATGTAATACTCTTAATGCTAACATTCAATATAATCAGTTCTTTAAGAAATGAATAAGTAATGGATTGTGCAAGGAGATAATTATTAAGCTCTAATGGTCAAGTCACTCACAAAAACTAGACCCTTTGCACCTTTAATCCTTATATAATATATAAAATAATGAAAGAACGAATGTACAATATTGATTGAAATATAAGAGAAGTAAACATAGTGGCTGCAAAAAATAATACTTTTCTTTTGAGAGAAAATAACATTTGTATGAAGAAACTACAACCTCAAAAAGTTCACCTTCCTTCCCTAATAGCCATATGCATGATCCAATATATTTTCATATAGCTAATTTATTCATTAATGTCTAAACTAAGCCTTACAAATTTAAACCCTATATTATGGAATAAGTGAGGATCATACATATTATGGTTGGATAAGCTTATTTTAGGAGTGAAAAACTTAGAAATGGGAATTAAGGTCAACCATATCATGATTAATAACCTTCTCATATGATAATTTTGGTTATCTCAAAATTTAGTAGGTGGTTTTCCAATAGAGCAAGTAGGGTTCTAAGATTAAAATTGCAATGAATAAAGTTCAAGATGAAAGGAATATTATTAAGGAGGTAGCATCATCAAAGGTCATATAAAAACCTCTCAAGACTCATAACATATTAAAATAGATAGTAAACTTACTACGAGATTGATAAGTACTTCCTTGACCATACTAAAATGTAATCCTTCCCTAAAATTTCAAATTGTTTAAAATGGTTTTCAATTTGAAATCACATTGTATGCCATATTTGGTATATAAAGGTCTAATCATCCTCCTAAAAGTAACACTATTAAAAATGGAACCACCTAGGAATTAGTTAAATATCAAACCATCGGTAAATATCCCATCCATATTCTCAAATATGAATTCATATTGTTAATTTAATCACTATTAAACTACTAAAACTAGTAGCTGCTAAAAATAACAACTCAAATTTGATTGAAATTCAAAATTTGTGCACATATCCCCAAATATTATCCAAAAATATCATGGGATATAAAAAATATAAGCATGTGAAAACCAATCTAACCACACTCACTAGGGAAATTCAACCTCCCATATTTTCTTTTAAAACTACACACAACTTGGTAATATGGGGCACCTACTCTGTTAAAAACAATGTCCATTAGATACATCTATTAATATGTATGAGTTGACATTCTTAGCTTATTTTTCACCCCTTAGGTTAGAAAATAATAATTTTCTATCCAACAATATCATGTATCATATTTCTTAATTGCAAATATGCAAATGATGTTTTTTCTTGTCGAAAGATGCTTCATGCCTGGCTAGGACTTCTAATAGGGCTTTAAAAGTATTTTTTTTATTGTTAAGAATGTGCTTGCCAAACATGGTTTAGCCGGAAAAAATAAATAGATAGAATTTCTGGGAAAATCTTACCAAAAGGCTACCATTTTTTCCCCAACAAACAAATTGAACATGAGTTATCCAAACAAATTTCTTAACCCATGTTTAGTTAAGCTGACAAAAATTCGGAATTTGCAATAAATATTCATAGCTGGGCACATTCTTTCAAGAGAAAAATGGACAAAAAAAACTATATTTAATTGATTGAGTAGTTAAGATAAGGGTGACGTAGTTATTAACCAGTACCTAGTCATGAAATCAATAAATTCAATTGATGTTGCATTCATTCATTATCTATGATATGGATAGTAACTTCAAAAATTTCATTGATGGATGGATATAAAAAACTGAAAATATTCCTTCCCTTTTGTTAAGCTTACATGCCAAATCATCTCAATGAACCGCTGGAGTTAGGCCCTAATAGATTTTAGTTACTAGTTTAAAAGAAAATATGAACAATAATTGGGCTCAAGTCCTAGAAAATTAATATCAACTACAATTTTAAAAGACTGGTAATTTTTTCTCCTATTCATATAATATTCATTGGGTTTAACAAATTTTCACTACGAATTATTTGTTTGATTCTTTTGGTGACATTAAGATGGTAATTTCCTCATACTTTGGTAATAAGTAGAAATTATCAATAGGAAAGAACTAAGGAAATCACTAGGGGCACTTATTTGATGGCGGAGATGGCTGCAACGAGGGTTTCTAACGCATATGAGCTGCACACAGGATGGGAGACAAGCATCTCCAATGGCTGTAGGGAGCTCACGGTCACTGCAAGGAAGCCCCTATCTTGGATTCATGGGAGATCTACAGGCCCATATATTTTCCTGAGCACAACCATCCCCATAGGGCAAGAAACTCGTGGAGAAAAGCAGCGAGGGGAGTCGAAGGGCTGCAGAGCAGGAATCCTGAGCGACTAGAACGAAAAAAGACACATACAGAACATAGATGGAGTGCACACGGAAATGATGATGAGGGTTCCTGCTACAACAGTCTCTGCGCCGGCATAGAGCCATGGTCAAGAGATCCACGGTGACCAAAACTCAGAAGCAGGTAGTCTTGGCATAAACCCAAAGGTAAGGGAAAGAACGCTTATCTTTTACCTGGTATGCAAACAAGAGTCTAACAGTACTTTTCTTGTCTGGATTTTGAATGGATCTGGGAAAACTTACCCTGTCATGGAAGATGGAAATATTAGCAGATCTCGTATTAATATAGTATATCAGGGATACAAAGAACTGAATAACCCATGTGAAGTTCAGATCTGAGTGCATACAAGGGCCGCGATACCCCACTAACATGGTTGACGGGGCCAAAGTGCTAAAGAAATACTGAAAGGCAAGTTGAATGGCGGAGAGTTAGTGGTTTGGAATAGGATGTCAGGGTTAACAGATAGAGATCATTCTCAGAAGGATCCATATCCTACAATGATGGGCAGGACAAACCACTCTCAGTTGGAAACAAGATTTGGATCCTTGGTAAGTACCCTCAGCTTCCAAGTATTTGTTAAAACCCTAGTTGGAAAAACGCAACTACTTTGGGTAAAAGCGACTGACTCTGTAAAGCAACTACAAAAACTTATACTACAACAATTTGGATATCCCACTAGATCACAAAACCTGATACATGGGGGCAGAGTACTTCAGGACACAAAGTACCTGAGAGATTACAAAATCGCACCCCTATCAACAATAATTCTCAATCTGAGAATAAGAGGGGGTGCGACAGACAACAACAGGAATCCTTTTAGGGGTGAGGGAAGTAGGATTGGTACAATAAAATTACAGGAACACATCAGGGGAAAAAAAGGCAGTATATCCTTCAAAAACATTCTTCAAGGGAAAAACACAGCTTAAGCAACACCAAATCAAACAGGTATGGACACAAGGCCATACATTGTGGAACAGTTGAATCATACCCCAGAATACAACATAGATATGCCAGAAACAGATGAGCACTGCTCTATATATGAAAGACAAGAAATAATATGTAGATTCAACTGTTTTTGGCCCAAATCGATTGACTTATTTCATTGGATCTTCACGAACTGGACTACACAATGTGAAATACATCTATGTTACAAGGGTTTCTTCATAGTGAACTTTACTACAGCGGAGGCTAGAGACTTCGTAATACAGAAAGGACCTTGGTTATGGGGATCCATAGGAATCTTCATCACACCATGATTTCTAGACTTTGATGCAAATACAATGGTCATCTCTAAGATGTCAGTTTGGGTGCGACTGCACAATCTCCCAATACACCTTTGGAATCAACAAGTACCAGCAGGAATCGGTAATACTATTGGGTGTTACATCAAAATGGACACCCAAAGACTAGAGAAAATAATTTACACTTTTGCACGAATATTTGTGGAAGTAGACCTCGGCAAAGGTTTGCCAGACCAAATTTAGCTGAAGCATAGACAGAGGAGCTAGACATAGGTTCTACATTACGAAAATACTGCATTCAGATGCAGAACCTGTCGACAAATATGACACCTACAAAGCACGCGCTCAACAGCCAAAAAAGACACTCGTAGGAAGAAGAAAACGGGAAACAAGCCAAGGGATGGCAATTTCCCCCACCACTCTCGGATGATGAGGAGGAAGAAGTGGTGGAACATGTCATCCCCAACAAGACAAATCAGATGAACAAAGAACCAGAAGTAGAAGACACAAACCCACAAGAACCTATAGAGGCACATACAACAAGGATACTAGAAACAATGGATATGAGCAGATCCAAGCGACAACACATATCAGACACATCAGATTCTAATAAAGACAACCCCCAACTTGTGGCTGATAAAGTGCTAGCATGTATAAATCCAATAGAGTATCAAGGGGGGTGGAGAAAGGTTGAGAAGAAAAAAGGGTGAAAAGCTTGACTTTTCCCCCATCTGTACATTATTACTTGCTTCTTGTTTTTTTTTCATGATATCTTGATCAACAACCACACTGTTGATGCAATGCGCTATAACATCTGCAAAATGTAATTTTTTTTAATTAATAAAATTATGATTTTTCCTTGGGGAAAAAAGTAGAAATTATCAATAGATGAATAATGTTGTATGTTTGTGGCTTGCATTTTACAAGAAATTTGCATCGTAGTAAAAATTGTTAAAAGTGCACTTTTCATAGATCCACTGTAAGTAGATGGGGGAAGGTTATAAAAAATAAACAAAGGAATGTCGTTACCCAATATATGGGCCTATGCCATTCTCAAAGACATTTGCTATAATATATTCATAACAGGGGTTGGCTTACATTTTTATTAAACTAAGGGGACATATCATGAATACAAGACAACCCTGAGGTATTTTTGCTCAACATACACCTTTTTAGTGAAAATTGAAGTACCAGGTGTATAATGAGGTGGAAAATATTAGGTCACACCATTTTCAACTAAAATCACTCAGAAGTAAGGAAGAATGAGGGTATGGTAGGCGTATTTCTGAGATGGGTAAAAAAACTAAGAAATTGTCATTTGGTCAAATCAATTGCAAGAAACTGACACTGAATTTCAGGAATGTGAAAGAGCATTTTGTCAAAAATTCATTTGTATTAAGCCCAAATAGGATTATATCCAATTAATGAAACATTTACAGTCTTAGGAGGGAATTTTTCTAAGGCCAGTTTTGTACGTTTGCACTTTATTCTTGACAAAACAATTCAAAAACTTAATTCATTAGTTTTGAATTTTGACCAACAGACTTACAAATTGTGCACAAGTGTAAATAAACCATTCATTAAAATCAGATATATAGTGAGGTGGAATATAGTAGACCACACCATTTACAACTAAAATCACTCAGAAAGAGGGAAAAATGAGGGTCTGGTGGGCCTGTTTTTGAGTTGGGTAAAACTGGTTTAAAAAATAAGAAATTGTCATCTTTTCAAATCAATTACAAGATACTGACACAAAATTTGAGGAATGTGAAAGATTTTTTTTTGTTAAAAATGCATCTTTATTTAGCCTCATAGTTGTATTTCCAATTAATGACATTTTTATAGTCTTGGGTGAGAATTTTTCTAAGCCCAATTTTGTACATTTGCACACTGTTCTTGAAAGAACAATTCAAGAACTTAAGTCATTAGTCTTGAGTTTTGATCAAGAGACTTACAATTTTTGCACAAGTTTTAGTAAATCATTCATTCAAGCCAAGTGTATAGTGAGGTGGAAAATAATAGACCACACCATTTTCAACTAAAATCACTCAGAAAGAATGAAGAATGAGGTTATGGTGGGCATTTTTCGGAGATGGGTAAATCGGGTTTAAAACTGAGAAAATGTCATTTTGTCAAATCAATTGTAAGAAACATACATAGAATTTGAGGAATGTGAAAGAGGTTTTTATCACAAATGCATCTATCTTCAACCCTATAGTACTGTTTCCACTTAATTACATATGTACAATATTCAGTGTATTAGTTTTTGATAAAATTAGACATGAGTAGTCTCGACTTGCGTCAAAGAGGCTAAGGAACACAAGATCTCCAAAACCTAGAAAATGTTTCAAGAGATAACACCCATATACCTCTCAATTAAGTTAATTGATCAGTAATTAAAAAATTCCTAAGTGTAACTTAGGAAAATTGATCAATTAACAACAATTAATTGAGAAATATCTAGAGTCACACAGATCGAGTCTACGATGATCTTAGCGATTGATAACAATGTAGTCATGGCCATTGGTGCTCCAATGAGATATTATAAGAGTATATCGATGGGATGGAGAAATATACAGTGAGACACATCGAGAAAGAGGGAGAGTGATTTACCTCATCATATCGAGTAATCCAGTGTAGTGATTCATCAAGGAATTCATCTTGAGCTAGAGAAACAATGATTAAGGGAGCACAAACAAGTTTTTGGTAGAGATTCCCAGCAGTAGATCAACAGTAGTAGGGAGGAAAAATATTTCTATAAATAGGGTTACATATCTAGTGCGAGTATCTAAAAACCCAATTCAAAGTGTTGGAAAGGAGGTTGAATTAGTTGTTGGAGTCTAGGAGATCACCCAGAATGCAGAGTGGCTTATTTCTAGAGGAAGAGGGAGGTAGAATGACTAATTTTGAGCCAAATAGCAAGTAGTGAAAAAATATGAGGCCAGTAGTGTGAATCCTTGGAGGTCGATTTTCCTCAGTGGGGTTCGAGCAGGTTAGAGGAAGGACGATATTATTTACATAAGGGAGAAAATATCTCCAAATTATTTTTCTAGTATATTTGTTGAAGGATGGCCAAACTTGCATTTAGCTTTTTGTACTTATATTTTACTATTGCATAATAAAATATAATACCTCATCTGCCGCACCAGTTTCCCCTTTGGGGTTTTTCCAGGGATTATTGTCCAAAATTTATTGGGTCAATTTATTATGTGTGTGCAGTATTTTCGCAGTTCTAATATTTTATTTATCTTTCGCAAAATTTATTTGTGAAGAATTGCAGTGTGTTTTATTCGATGTTATTCATAAAATTAATAAATTGCTAACCAATTAGAATAGTAAATTCCACTTACTGTAATTCAACAAAATTTCACACGAGAGGCATTTTTCTAAGCCTAATTTTATAAGTTTACACTATGTTCTTGATAGAACAATTCGAGAACGTAAGTCATTAGTTTAGAAATTTGACCAAGAGACTTACAACTTGGGCACAAGTGTAAATAAATCATTCATTCAAATCAGGTGTATAGTGAGGTGGAAAATAGTAGAACACGCGATTTGCAATTGAAATCACTCAAAAAAAGGAAGAATAGTGGTATGGCGGACATTTTTCTGAGATGGGTAAAAATGGTTTAAAAATTGAGAAATTGTCATTTTGTCAAATCAAATGCAAGAAACTGGCATTGAATTTGAGGATTGTGAAAGAGTTTTTTGGCAGAAATATATTTTTCTTCAACCCCATAGGATTATTTCCAATTAATGAGATATGTACAGTCTTTGGCTGAAATTTTTCTAAGCCCAATTTTGTACATTTTCACTCTATTCTTTACAAAAAAAAAATCAACTTAAGTCATTAGTTATGAATTTTGACCAAGAGACTTACAAGTTGTGCACAAGTGTAAATAAATCATTCATTCAAAACAGGTGTATAGTGAGGTGTAAAATAGTAGAAAACACCATTTGCAATTGAAATCACTCAGAAAGAGGGGGGAATGAGGGTATCGTGAGCATTTTTCTGAACTTGGTAAAATTAGTTTAAAAAATAAGAAATTGTCATTTTGTCAAATCAATTATAAGAAACTAACATAAATTTGAGGAATATGAAATATGTTTTTCTCACAAATGCATCTTTCTTCAGCCCCATTAGATTATTTCCAATTGATGAATTTTGTACAGTGTTGAGCAAGCATTTTTCTAAGCCTAATTTTTCAGATTTGCACTTTGTTCTTGAAAAAAAAATTCAAGAACTTAAGTCATTAGTTTTGAATTTTGACCAAGAGACTTACAATTTTTGGACAAGTATAAATAAATCATTCATTCAATCTAGGTGTATAATGAGGTATAAAATAATATTTGCAACTAAAATCACTCAAAAAGAAGGAAGATTAAGAAGGAACATTGAGGGTATGCCGAATTTTTTTTTGAGATGGTTAAAACTAGTTTAAACATTGAGAAATTATCATTTTGTCAAATCAATTGCAAGAAACTTATGCATAATTTTAGGAATGTGGAAGAGGTTTTTGTCACAAATGCGTTTGTCAATTTGTTTTTGTAAGTGAGAGAAACATCTTATATTACGATAACACAAAAATTTACATCATAGTCTGCTGGTCTTCTGGACTGGAACTAACTGCAGTAGAATAAATCATTGTTCCATAATTTAAACAATATGGCCCAAATGATCTTCTGTCTATGATATCTTTTGATCCTATTAACAAAATCAACTTATCTATTGACACTTAAACATTTACACCATACTAGAGGTCTGAGCGTAAATTTATCTTTCAGATCCATATCTACATACCTTCTAATTATTCTCTAACTATGCTTTGACCTACTAGTCTATCAACCCAATACAACAAAATTAAAAAACAAACAAAATCATTTATCTAGGGAGATTGGTGGAGTCTCCTCCACACTTGAACGAGATGCATGTGTAGCTTTATCCATTGGGTTTTTTGGATCTTCTGCTATTGATCCTACTCTTGGTGCTAACGAAGGCTTGGCACTAGCTCCCAATACCTCTTTGACCTTATATTTCATTAACTTGGTAAGATCCCCAAGTCCCTGCCCCAGTGTAATATCCAAGCTGTGGATATACTTAGTGTAAATTGGAAAAAATCTTGTTCATGTCACCAAAGTGATCATCCTACAAGTGTTTAATGTTTACCACCCTTTGGAGTGCTTCCTCAACTCCCTACAACCTCTGTTCAATTGCTTTCATTCACAAGCATCTTTCTCTCTAGTGCCTACTTCGTTCCTCGACTGGCTCTACCTCCATCTTTCCTACTAATGTTTTGAAATGCCAAGCTATTTTCAGCATCCTCTAGTACACCATTTGTCTCGTGTGAGACTTCCCCATATAAATTATCCAATCAAACTCTTCTTCAATCCTGTAATCCAGGGTATTCCACCTCAGTAGCCTTACTTCATTTTCCCAAACCTCAATAATTTCCTTGTCTTGTTCAAGGATAGTCTCATGGTATTTGAGGGTTTCTTCCTTTTCTTCCTTCTCTAATATTTTTCTCTTACCACTTAGCAAGCCTTTTGCTACCTCTCTCGGCCTTCCCCATGGACTTCCACTCCCATTTCTTGCCATATCCCTTCTAGGTGTTCTGTCTCTCTGATAATCAAACCTTCTTTCCTTTTGAATTAGTAACCGGAGAACCCACAGTATGAAGATTTTTATGCCAACGTTTCAAATCCCAAATGGGATCCATCATTAGGACTTTAAGAATGATGATACAAGAGAGCTGCTTATGGAGGAATAAACACTAATGAGTTTAAATTTTGGAACAACACTGTCGGCTTGGAAATTTTATTAATTAATTTATATTAATTATATTAAAATCATTTTATTAATATAATTGATTTAATTAATTAATTATTTATTTTTATTGGTCATTATCATTATTCTATATTTAATGCTAAATTACTTTATTTTATTAATTAAAAAAATAAATTATTATTATAATTTAATTTAAAATAAAATCATTAAGTTATTATTTTTATTATTACAATTTTATGGATTTAATTTATTAATTTTTATGTAATTTTAGTATTTTATTTACTTATTAACTTATTAATAAGATTTTATTATTAATTTATTGATGAAAATTATAATCCCTTATAATTAAATTTATTACTTAATTCTTAATTTAATTACTTAAGATTAGATTATAATTAATTTATGGGATAATTAATATAAATTTATATATATTATATCCAATTTATAATTATGATTATTAATCCGATTATATGAAATCTATATACTAATATAATACAAATATATATATCCTCATTTAGTATTATGATAATAAATTATTTCTATAATCTAATAGGAAATTAATTAATTATTATTTAGATGGGAATAATTGAATATTTAATTAGTTTAATATACCTCATTATTAACCTTCATCATTTATTAATTAGAAATAATTTATTAATGGGAAATAATAATTAATAGATGTGATGATGATGATGATTTATGATGATGATGATGATGATGATGATGATGATGATGATGATGATGATGATGATGATGATGATGATGGTGGTGGTGGTGGACGTCCGCCGAGACCAAATAATGATCTATCAGACCTAAAAAAGACAAATTATTTATTTTGATTTAGGATTTTATTCCTATGCTCAAAAAGCTTGGAGAGAAGCCTCCTGAGTTCACTATAATTTTGGCATTGTAAAAGGCTAGGAAGGTCAGTATTGTAACAAAGGTTGTGAAATTGAGATCTAATGTGGTTGTAAGAAGGCAACTCTAAGAGGAAGTGGTTTTCATCCTCGATGCTCCTATTCTCACAAATATGGCAGATCCTTTCTATCCATGGTGTTTTAGGAACTGTCCAACGGCCAGTTTCACTATGGAGCTCATGAGAATTCGTTCTAACCTTTGCTATATTAATTTTCTTCTTTGAGCTAGTTAAAACAGAGAGATACTTTTGATCTTCAAGGGTGGGGTTGATGACCCTCTTATAATAACTTAATTTTCTTTTAGACGCTAAATCTTTCTCACACCACAATTTTTCTTTGAACTTAGAAGTAATAATATCTTTAATGTTATTTATGTTTTGCAAAGCATCATTCTCATTGATCTCCCAATAGTTTAACCAGGCCCTTGTGTCCTTATGCCATCCTCTGTTAAGCCTTAGGTGATTTTGGCTGGAATTTAAAGCTAGCTTAGGAAGTCTATGATTGTCTATGTTATTGAGCTTGTGCTTGTACATCACTGAGCATAGCTAGGCTCTCAATAGAAGAAAGACCTGCTTCTATAAGGAGAATAGGATATGGCGTATTACTTTTAATTTTCAGGTTATAAGTTATAAAACGCTTCTGGATTTGCTCAATCTTCCGCCATGATTCTCTGGAGATGCTGCAGCCCCAAACTTCACATCCATATAAGATAACAAGAGTGACTAAAGTTTCAAAGAGGAACTTCTTTTTATCCCACATTACGAGGTTTGTTGTTTTACAGTTATTTTCAAGACCAAAATAAGCTTTCCATCCCCCATTGATCCTTTTCTGAATGCTATGGTTCCAGTTGAGCTTGTGATGAATATCAATTCCTAGGTACTTGTAAGAATACAATTCCTCCAAGTTATTATTGTCATATGTAAAATTAGCGCAAGTGTCCTTCTTAGATTTGATAATCATAACTTTTGTTTTGTCTATGTTAACAGTCATACCCATGGTAGAGCAGAAATCCTTAAGAAGCTTGAGTTGCTTATCAAGATCAGAAGGGCACCTTGCCAAAAGAACAATATCGTCAGCATAGAGAAGAAGGATAATAACTATCCCAGCTAAGATTGTTCCACCACATCCTGCTTCTTCTAAATAACCTTCGAGCTTATCGATGTAAATGCCAAATAGAGTAGGGGAGAGGGGGCAACCTTGTTTAACTCCGATGTTACACTTAATATCTTTTGACCACCCCTCATTTTTCTTTAGCTTGGCAATTACATTCTCGTAAAGCCTTATAGCAGCAGCTCTTAACTCAAGAGGGACCTTTAGCTCTTCTAACCTCTTCCAAAGGTTATATCTAGGAACCATATCGAAAGCCTTTCTAAAGTCTACAAAGCAGCAAAATAAATTGGATTTATCATTATGACATTCCTCCGCAATGATCCTTAGCGTAACAAGGTGG
>APFE031706115.1:149822-171126 GCA_000404065.3 Pinus taeda
TAATTATAATTAATTAATGGGATAATTATATAATACTAATACATATATATATCCACATTTATTAATTATGATTAATTATAATTAATTATAATTAATCAATATGATGGTTAATATATTAATATATAGAAATTCATACATTATGTTGAATTTTAGGGTTAATTATTATAAATTTGCTAATCTTAAAATAGGGTTATTAGAAAATTTTTACCTGCTTACCTGTTATACCTGGGATGAGCTTGCGATCTTGATTCCTTGATCAAGGGAAGCCAGCTCCTGCTAATCTCCATACCGCTGTCTCTGTTTAGATTATGAGGGTGCTTGATAATTTCAATTGCTTCTCTGATCTTTCGTCTCTGCTGCTGCTCCTCCCTTGTGATAATTGATGCGCTTTCGAGGCATATATGGTGATTAGTTTTTGCGGAGTGCTCAGCCAAGGCTGAGGTACGAGATCTTTCATTCTTAATATCGATGCCATGTTCCTTGAGCCTTGTCTTGAGGGAGCGACCTGTTTCACCAATGTAGCTTTTTCCGCATGAACAATCTATTTTGTAGACTCCTTTGAGCTGATGTTTGTCAACATCATCCTTAACAGACCTCAAGCCATGCCTAATAGTTCCAGGGGCTGAGAAATGAGTGATGATGTTTTTCTTCCTTAGGATTTTAGCGATTTTATCTGTAACTCCATGGATATAAGGTAGAAAAACTTTACCACTCTGAGGCTGGTCTTGAGTCTTAGGTTTATGAGATAGCAACTTTCTTTCGGCTTTTTCTATGGCTCTTTTAATTTCTTGTTCTTTGTAATCTATGCTTTTAAAGGTTGTAACCAAATGTTTCTTCTCTTCGTTCAGATGCTCTGAGTCAGATATTCGAAGGGCTCTGATGGCAAGGGTGTTTAGAACACCAAACTTCTGGGCTGGGTGATGGTGGGATTCAGCATGGAGGTAACTTTTTGTGTTAGTTGGCTTCCTGAAGACTTTATGCCCTAAAGATCCATCCTCTTTCCTGATGATTAGAACGTCTAAGAATGGGATGCTCATGTTCTCCTCAAGTTCCATAGTAAATTTTATTTCTGGAGAGATAGAATTCAGGTGAAGGAAAAACTTGTCAAGCTCTGGTTTACCATGAGTCCATTTTATATTTGTGTCGTCGACAAATCGCTTCCACCATGTTGGTTTTAAAGGATAAGATTCAAGGGCCTTCTTTTCATAGTATTCCATGTATAGGTTGGCTACGATCGGCGAGAGGGGAGATCCCATTGCTACACTAGATGTTTGCTCATAAAATACTCCTTGGAAGGTGAACACAGTTGATCTTAAGCATATTTCAGCCAATTTTGCAGTCCCTGGATCAGCAACATCTTTTATAACTTGAATGGCCTCATCAAGAGGAATCTTGGTGAATAAGGATGCCACGTCAAAGCTGACAAGGATGTCATCACGCTCAATTCTTTCATTTTTAATGAGATTTACAAAGTCATGGGAGTCTTTGATGAAGGAATCAGTGTTACCGACAAGGGGTTTAAGGATTTTAGCAACATACTTAGCAAGTTCATAGGTTGGGGAGCCAATAATATTTACAATCGGTCTAAGGGGGACACCTTCTTTGTGGATCTTGGGTAAACCATAGATTCTAGGGATAGATTCACAGGAGGGTATTAATTTCTTTTTTATTTTATCGTCAAGGTTGGAATCTGAGATGATCTTTTTTACATCCTTCATGATTTTGGGGATGGGATTACTGTTCAGCTTCTTATAACTGCCACATTTTAGGTGATCATTCATTTTCTTTACATAGTCATCTTTATCCAAGATGACTGCTGCTCCTCCTTTATCCGCCTTAAGAACCACAATTTTGTCATTGCTCTGCAAGGATTTGAAGGCCTTTTGTTCTTCCTTACTCAGGTTGCTTTTGGGGGTTTTGGCTTTCCTTATGATGAGAGAAAATTCTTGTCTCAATGCTTCTTTCTCATCTACAGGAAGGTTATTAATACCATCCTCTATGCTACATATCGTCTTCTCAATAGGGAGGTTTTTAGGAGGCACTGCTCCCTTTTGTTGCTTCCAAACTCATCACTATGCCTCCTATGCAGTGCCCCTCCTTATGATATAAAGACAGAATGCATAGCACCACACTCCTCCCCGTACTTTGGGAATATTCGTTGATCATATTTGGAAATTTTGGTTTACCAATGTCATTGTAGTGCAATCGTGCTAGGATGGGATGATCCTACCTCTCAATTGCCTTTGCAAGTGGTCTATATAGGCCCATTATAACGATGGTATTGTACCAATATTGATTCACACTAAGTTCTATCCTTCTCCACTTTTGTGACTATTCGGTCTCATAAATTCCATCTCCCGACAGATGACTATGAGATCCTGGCTTCCACTTATTCCCATAAGATGTCGTCATGTGCTTCAGCCTTTGTTGACACGAACTTCCTCGATATTCCCCACTTCCCGCTACCTATCAAATAATTTTTATCATAAAACATTCCCTTCACTAGGTGGGTTGTTGGCATCCTCTTGGTCCACCCTGTGTCCTTCATGCTGCTCCTATGACATGGTTATATCTCTTACTACCAGCTTCCAACAATCCTCCTTGAGTTCTCCTTGCACCATTTATTCTTCGGTCATTTCAAATAAAACTCTGGTGCTCTTGACCCCTCCGTTTGACACTTTGTTTACCAATGCATTTGTTGAGCAATTGACTAGAGTGAATTCTACTATTTTTATCTCTTCCATGTGATCCTCAATCCTATGAATAATTTGACTAAGCCGCTAGTTCCTCATGACTTTGTTCATCAAGCTACCACATTGAAGTCTCTGTGCCACTTGAATGGCTAGAGTTGAGTCGCCTTCTACTATTACATTTACCTTCCTTTCCCATCACAATGTTTACAATCCATGTTCTAGAGCCTGGAACTCCTCTACATTGTTTGTGGCATGTCCCATGTTAATGAAGTATAACCTTTTAATTTTACTAGTCTAGTCTCTGATTATTCCTCTCGCACCAACATTTCCTGGGTTGCCTTTGGCCGGCTTGTCGAAGTCCAATTTTCATAAACCTTCAGATGGCACTTGCCACATTATAGCTTTTGTCCAGACATAATTTTATTTTGGTCTAAGTATCTTGTCACCCCCGTAATTCATGTAGAAACAATTTAATATTCTAGCTTCTTGAAGGGACATTTGTTCTTTCGTCATTTTAAATATTTTTCTATAATGGTTTCCTTCATCTAACGTTGAATTTCTTCCATCAGTTTTGTTACAGGGATTTTTTATTTTTTATTTATTTTTATTTTTTTTATCTTTGAAGATTCTTCAGTTATGCTCCTTCCAGAGTGACCAAAGGATGAACCCTAGGATCAAGTTCTAAGTTGAGTTTACGACTTAATTCTTTGTATATTGCATGCCCCATTTTTTAATTGCGTCTTGAATATTTTCTTTATTTATATCGGTTTGTCTGTATTTGGTGGCCAACCAGTCCCATAGGGCATCTGAATATCTACATGTGTTCAATAATTGGCTAATATTTTCTTCTTCCTACTCACACGGGTAGCACAATGATGGACCTATCATTCCTCTCTTTGTGAGGTTCTCCCAAGTTAGCACTTTTCTATGCAAAATTAGCCATAGGAAAGTTTTGATTTTCGGCCAGTGAGCAGGCTCCCAAGGTTTGTTCCAGGCCGGGTCATGGACCTCGAAATTTTCAACCCGGGGATAAAACTTGGCTTCCTTGAGGTTGAAATCCCCTACCTCTTGTTGTCCCCATCTAAGCTAGTCTCCATCTCCATTTCCCATTATTTTTCTTTTTCTTAGCTCTTCTATGTTATCATGTACTTATAAGTTTCTTAGATTAGTTTGACAGAGGATGTTTAAGTTCCATGCTCTCAATTTGTTATTTAGTAGCTCTAGAGACCAAAAATTGTGGACCTTTTTTAATCCCATACTCTCTATAGCTTCCTGTACGCTTCGCCATTCTAGTTTATTTAATTTAGTAGATGTTTCCAGGCATCATTGCAGAATACGACATTCTTTACATCTCTTACTTCCTAGAAGTTTTGTTTTTGTATAATATCCTTGTTGGACTGTGCTAGGGACCAAATGGCTAATGCTTAGATTCAACCCATGAGCCAAATCAAATATTTTGTTTGAAAAATTGGGGCATATTTCGCTTTCCACAATTTTTCCCAAGGTTTCTCCCCTCTCATTAACCACTTCCACCAGAACTTTGCTCCATTTTCTTTGATGATTATCTTTGGGTCCTGAAGCCTTGGGCCTCTTGCTTGCTTGGATTTACAGATCATGTTTGAATTGACCAATGCCCATTTTCTTTTTTCCTCTTCACATCTCCACATGAAATTTCTCTGTATCTCCTTTTTTTTTGGAATATTCCTTTGGGCACTAGGAGGACAGATAACATGTATCTCAGGATGGATTGAAGCACATCCTTCACTAGCACTAACCTACTTGACAAGTTTAGTGCTATTACTGTCCATATTTTGACCCTATATTTTAGGTTGGATGTGATTTTTTCCTAATTTGACTTTTTCTAGGCTTGTGTAATAAGGGACACCCTAGGATATCTGGAAGGGAGGGATTTCCCATGCAAACCCAAAATAGTTGCTAGATTTCTTTGGATAGCAATGTGAGTGTTGAAAATAAAGTTATGTATTTAGACAAGTTTAACTCCATACCTGATGCTTTCATGAAGTTATTCAAAATGTTTTTGTGACTGCAGGCCCTCTTAACTGTAGGCACACCATGTAGTATGGTGTCATCTACAAATTGTTGGTGAGTGGTTGCTTGAGTGTTGTTGTGTAGTTTCAACACTATGATAGTCCTCGCTCTATTAGACGTTGTTATAAATTTACCAACCCTTCCATCGTTAGGATAAATTGGAAGGGACACAATGGGTCTCTTTTCGGAATTCCCCTGGATGGGAAGAAAGGTTTGAAGGGGCTCTATTCACAAGTGAAAATATGGGTGAGGAGACCATTGCCATGATCCAACTAATCCATTGGTTATTAAATCCAAATGCTTGAAACACTTCTACCATATATTCCCAATTGATCTTTTCTTATGCCTTGTATAAGTCCAACTGCATTATCATTCCAAATTTTTTATGTGTCTTCAATGAGTGAGCCACTTCATGTGCCAGTATTATATTATCTTGGATCTGCCTTCCCTCCACATATCCCAATTGTTCTTCTGAGATCATATGTGGAATATTCTTTTGAACCTATTAGCAGCTGCTTTGGATATGATTTTGTAAATAATTTTTCATAGTGCTATAGGTCTGAATTTTTCAAGGGTACTTGCCAATTTCTCCTTAGTGATCAGGGCTATAAAGGTTGAATTTATACCTTTGAGAACTGTTTCATATTCTTGAGAGTTTTCTATCACCTCGTAGATGTCGTCTTTGAACGTTTCCCAACAGGATTTAAAAAAATCTATGGTGAATCCATTAGGCCCAAGGGCTTTCCCATTCACCATTTCATTGACTTCCAAAGCCACTTCCTCCTAGAGATTGGCTTATTTAGGTTTTTATTATGTTCCTTAATGATTAACTTTGGTGTGTGTCTCACTATCCTCTGAATATCTTCCCCTTTTTGCACCTAGGTCTCTTCAAATATCTTCTGAAAGTGTTGAACTAGGACCTTGTATATGTCTTGGTGAGCCTCAAATATCTTCCCTCTATTGTCCTTTATTTTGAGGATTTTATTGGAGTTTATATGCTCTATTGTTGATTGGTGGAATTATTTTTTGTTTTTCTCTCCCTCTCTGAGCCATAACACTCAGGATTTCTGCCTCCAGAGGATTTCCTCTTGTTTGCATCTATCCTCCCATTTGATTAGTAGCTCCATCTCCTCTTCTTTGCTTCCCTCTAAGTAGCCATCTGACACCAATCGTTATTGATGAACTTCCATTTTCTTTTCCAATTTCATTTTCTCCTGAATTTTTTTTCCGAACTCCATTTTGTTCGATTGCTTTAGTTTCATCTTGATGTGTTTTATTTTGGCTCGTAGGGTAAATATATTTTATCCTTTGTTAGGGATTATTTCCTTCCACCATGTGTTGATATTCTCTCTGAAGTTAGGATTCTCTAACCAAAATGCTTCAAATCTAAAGGGTCTATTTTTGGGAGTTCTTGCGAGTTGCATGATTAATAACACTAGCCAGTGGTAAGATCCCCCACAGGGAAGAATGTTTTCTTCCATGTCTAGCCCACTCATCAGTAAATCCTTCGAGGTTAAGAATCTATCAAGCTTGGATGCAAATTTACGTTGCCCTTTCTGCTTATTGATCCATGTGAAGCATCCATTTCTTGTTTCCATGTCTGTGAGTTTGGTTTCCTCTACAATTTCATTGAATGCTTCTAAATCTCTGTCTTTTTTTCTTTGTCCCCCTTTTCTTTTTTTCCAAAAGAGAGGTTATCATATTAAAATCTGCCCCCAACACCTAGGGGAGGTTTCATTTTCTGCTTTTTATTCTTCTTAGTTTTTGGAGTAACTTGATCTTTTCCTCGAGCATTTGAGGCCAGTACATATTTGTGAAAACCATTGTGCCAAGGATTCCTATAACTTGCATTTCTACTGACATATATGCTCTGTTGGTTTCAAAATCTAGAAGAATTAGGGATTGAGGGTTCCAAAAAATTTCCAAACCCCTAGCTAAGCCCTACGCTTCCACCTCTAATGAGTCATACCATCTTCCTAGTTTCTGACATAATTCATTTATTTTTCCTACTGAACATTTCAATTCCTAAATAAAAAGGATATTAGGTTGTTCCATTTGAATATTTTTTAAACAACTTTTGTTTTATAAGTCTAATAGTGCCTCTTATATTCCAAGATAAAACTTTCATGATTCAATTATGGGTGGAAGAGGGCGAGCCTATAACTCTCATCTTACTAGAATTAATTAACATAGCCCCAACTCATTTAGGGCGACATTGTTTGACTTTATTCCTCGTTTCTTTTGGATTTTCTTTTGGCACAAACATTGTATGAGAATCCATTGCTTTAACTCCTAGCTAAGACCCTTTTGTAGAACCTTTTGTTTTTTCTAGATGTGGTCTTTTCTTCCCTCTTAATCTCATTTATTCTCTCATCAACTATAAATAATGTATTATGTTTATTTGATCCTCATTGATTGCTTCCATGGCTTGTTTCTTTGCCCGTTCAGCCAAATCTTGGGATTCGATTCCTTCCCTCTCAATTAACTCCTTCAATTCTAGATCCTCTATTCCTACCTCACTAGGGGTCATCTCTGTGTCTCCCTCAAAATATTTTGATATATCTAGGATATCCACTTGCTTCTCATAGTCCTTAGTCTTTCACCCCATTTCCACCTCTCTATTCTCTTCTTTGTTCTTTATTTCTTCATCTTCCCTCCCTCACTCCTTTAGTTTTTCCTTAGTCAAAATTTCAAATATATTTGTCTAAGTTCTCTTTCCGTGTTTACTTTGTTGTTGTCTTCTATTAGGTCTTCCCCTTGGCTCAGATCTAATAAAACCCTATGCATCTTTTCGATCTATCTCTTTGATATTTTCTTCCACTTTTCTGAATGGGAATTCCCTTATTAGGTGGCCATTCTCATGGCATCTACAACATCTTAAAGGGATTTTTTCATAGTCCACTAGTTACAGCCAAAATTCATCCTTGAACTCTAGCTTGACTTCTTCTAGTAGGGCTCCATAGACATCCATTTCTACACAGATTTTGGCATATGTTGTGTACTTTCCTTGTAGCATTTCTTATGAAATTTTAATGAATTTTCCCAAATAATATCCTATATAATTTAAGGTTTTAGGAAGCCAATAGTCCAAGGGAAGGGTGTACAACCTTACCCAAATTGAGATGCATGTGAAGGTTTCCTTTTCTGAGGTAAATGTTTCCATCCACGGTCACATATAAAGACTAGTTGATGCAAAGAAATATGGGCCACCATCAAAGATCCAGTCTTTGCCTTCCATATTAGAAAATACCACTATGAATAGTCCTTTTGACCCTAAGTGTAGTTATATTTCTCCCCTTTCTTTCCATTGATGTTTGATCCAATCACAGAAGGCCTTTTCTGTGGGCTAGAGACCTATGAATTTACATATGAACACATATCATCTCATTCGTTCTCTGATGGCTTGGGTTTCAAGACCAATGATTAATTCCATTGGGATCATCATATTTTTTGGCTTACATAGTACTTTCGATCCAGTTTACTTGTATTATTGTTGTGGGTCATTTGGCTTTCTTGTTTGGCCCCTGTCTTCATTCCTTCTCTATTCTTTCTCGCATGCCTCTGTTGAGCCCTGAGTTTTTTCTGACGTACCATCTGCATGGACATGTGTTCCAAAGGCCATTTGGATCCATTTGCCTCTATCTATGACCACATTTCTATAGGAGGTATCCCCGCTCCCTCCTCCTTTGGTAGCCATTCAATACAAACCCTAGCTTCTGCTTTGTGAATTGTCAGGAAATCGCTTTGTCTCCAACTATCAACACATCAATGAAATCCGATTGAGGGGATGATTCACAAATGCATCTATATTCATACCCATAGGTTTATTTCCATTTAATGACATATTTATAATCCCCGATGGGCATTTTTCTAAGCCCAATTTTGTACTTTTACACTTTGTTCTTGACAAAACAATTCAAGAACATATGTCATTGGTTTTTCATTTTGACCAAGAGACTTACAATTTCTGCAGAAATGGTAATAAACCATTCATTCAAAATAGGTGTATAGTGATGTGGAAAATAGTAGAACATACAATTTTCAATTGAAATAACTCAGAGAGAGGGAAGAATGAGGATATGGTGGGTATTTTTCTGAGCTGGGTAAAACTGGTTTAAAAAACGAAAAATTGTCATTTTGTCAAATCAATTCCAAGAAATGTACACACAATTTGAGGAATGTGAAAGAAGTTTTTGTCATAAATTCATATGTCTTCAGTCCCATAGGCTTATTTCCAATTAATGACATATGTAGAGTTTTCAAAAAACATTTTTCAAAGCATAATTTTGTACATTTTCACTATGTTCTTAATAGAACAATTCAATAACTTAAGTCATTAATTTTGAATTTTGACCAAGAGACTTACTAGGTGCACAAGTGTAAATAAATCATTCATTGAAACTAGGTGTATAGTGATGAGAAAAATAGTAGAATACACCATTTGCAACTAAAACCACTCAAAAAGAAGGAAGAATGAGGGTACGATAGACATTTTTCTAAGATGGGTAAAACTAGTTTAAAAACTGAGAAATTGTCATTTGGTCAAATCAATTGCAAGAAACTTAAACAGAATTTAAGGAATGTAAATGAGGTTTTTGTAAAAAATGCATTTGTCTTTAGCCCCATAGGATTATTTCCATTTAATGACATATGTACAGTGTTTGGTGGGCATTTTTCTAGGCGTCATTTGGTACATTTTCACTTTGTTCTTGAGAGAAAGATTCATGAACTTAAGTCATTAGTTTTGAATTTTGACTAGGAGAATTATAATTTGTGCACAAGTGTTGATAAATAATTCATTCAAATATGATCATGAAATCTCTAGATGCATTTGTAAGTTGATGGCTTGCATTTTAAATCAAATGTCCATCATAGTAAAAAATGTTAAAAGTGCAGTTTTCATAGATCCACTATAAGCGGATGAGGGAATGTTATAAAAAATCAATAGAGTAATGTTATTTCCCAATATGTGCACCTATAACAGGGGTTGGCTTGCTTTTTTATTAAACTATGGGGACATTGGCATGAACACAAGACAACCCTTAGGTGTTTTTCTCAATAGGCACCTTTGTAGCCAACCTTTTTAGGAAATGATTTTTCTTTTAATTTAACACATTTGTTTAAATTTAGAGTTATGATTTTGGATTTAAAAAGTCTTTGTATGTAAATAAACTACAAGGTTACCTTCTAAATGTGAAATTTCTGCATAGTTGACCAAAATACAAGCCCGAGTCCTATCCTTAGCTATTTTTAAGTGCTTTCAGTGGTAGAGAATATGTTACCTTGTCCCATGGTCTTAAACAAGTCCATATTTTTCTTATATAATTTGTGTGATGTCCATAAATTTATAATTTTTTCTGATAACTATAAAAATGGGGTTAGAAAAATGCAAACCACAAGCTTTATAGAGCCGTTTTTTAAAACATAAGAGCATATACCTAGAGCTATATATGTATTTGACAAAAATCTCCTTCAAAATTTTGAAAATCATTCTAAGTTTTATGTAGGAGGGTTTTCAAAATTAGTATTCCTCAATTTGTAACTTAGTTTGACTAGTTTAGTAAAATTCATGCCAACCCTCATTCTTGAGTATTTTTGAGTGATCTCTGTGGGAAATGATTTTTCTTTTAATTTGACACATTATTTTACATTTATTTTTCCAATTTTGGATTTAAAAATTCTTGTTTTGTAAATACGCTAGAAGGTTAACTTCAAAATCTGAGACCTAGCAGATTCAGCATGACATCATATCACAATGCCCACCAGATTTAGCATGACATCATACAAGATTCTTATGAGATTAGTCCTCACACATTTCACAAACAAAATTGTTTCAAAGGAGTTTGGCGACCCAATTTTGGCATTTTGTACAGGTAAACCTACAATTTGTCTCAGTTGCACTTGAGAATATAACTTGCCAAATTCAACAAATTTTAAGCATAATAATTTCAATTTAAACCAGTGAAGTGCTAGAAATTACCAAGATAAAGCTCCTTCGAGCTAAGGAATAGATCAAGAGAATGGAAACCAAATTGGATATTTTGAAGATATAGCACACCAACAAACCTTCCCTTAAAGAAGTCGGGAAAATAGTATGGGGAGGAATAATACATATAGTAAGTAAGCATTAGAATCAGTTTGAATTCATCCAAGAAATGATCAAGGCCATTATAAGAGCCCACATTGAAATGGAAGCCATTAAGAGCATTATTAGTGACTCTCCCTCTAAAGCATAAGTTATTATAGAGGTGGTGAGGGTAAACATCAATGGGTATGAATGGGTAGTAAGGGCTATGCATATGATAAGAATGCATGAGTTGGTGATGATGGTCGAGGATGAGATAAAGGCACTGAAGGGGGGAATAGAAGGTTTCAAAAGGAACTGTGAAGTTCTCTATCAAGAGGGACTTCCAACCTTCTTCACCAATGATGGATACTTGTATCCCAAGGAAGCTGTCATACAAATCTTGATTACAATAACTAAACATCAAAAGGGATTCAAAGGAAAGGGATGTGCCTTTCACAAAAATGAAATCATGAAATTGTATGAGGATAATTTTGAAATTTTGTTTATACTGAAGAAAATTTTCAAGGAGATAGGTAGAACTGATTACAAGGCCATCAATAACCTAGAAGGAAACATAATAGATGCATGGTCATGTGATGTTCCTTTTGGTAAGGAATGGTGGAATCTAATGGATTAATATGAATGGGCCATTCAAAGTGGATTTCTAGCACTGACACAAATGGTGCTATCAGAGGCAAGTTCTAGGTTGAATCCTCCTCCACAACATAAGGAACAATCATAGGCATGAGCCCAATAGTCGGCACTAGCATCGAGATGATCATCCACACCATTGACATTGTCAGAAACTTAGCCAAGGTAGCAAGAAACTCAGGTAGTTCCCAAATAAGAAAGAGAAGACCCAACATACATCCAAGAGAGAGAGAGAACCTAGTACAACAAAATTCAAAGGGGCCCACCCTACAACTCAAAAATATTTCAAAAGGCTTCTAGAATAGGTTTGTTACAATATAGGGCTCATTTTGTATTTTCGAGGGAGAAATTACAGGGATAACTCTATCAAAAATAATTCAGAATCTGTTGGGAGTTTTGAAGCTTCCAAGGAAGGAATTTCATGAACCCACCTTGTGTTTTAAAACTTTCCTACATATAAATACTCAATTTTAGTATATGAAAGCATTGATCAAACTATGGAACACCATTTGACTATTTACATTACATATTTGACAAATTGAGGAAGAGGTCAATGTGTAATAAGTTGATATGTTTGCTTCAAATAAACAATGGAACAACTCAATGTATGTATGATGTAATGAGAACTATTTTAGTACAAATGTATTTATCTTTGATTGAGTTAGTTGTTTTTGGCTCGGAATGGTGCATCTGCCATGAGGGGTATTCATGAAGGTTTATCTTCTAAGGTTCATCAATATGCTCCTCATTTATTAGATATCCATTGCATAGCTCATAGGGAAGGTTAGTAGCCATTGATGCTTCATCTTATTTTATAGAGTTGCAATGTATTGACAAATTTGCAAACAAATTTGATTTATGGCTTGGGTAATCAACTAAAAGACACAGAGAATAAAAAGAGCTAATGGAATCATTTCAAATAACTAAGTTAGAGGTCTTACAAATTCATCAAATTACGTGGCTCCCCAAAGGCAACGTTATGGAAAGCCTTGTTAAACTCACGCCTTCTTTGTTAAAGGATTGGGGGTTAGGAGAGAAAAAAATGTATTATTTGTAAACAATATTTCAAGTGCAATTTTGCATCCATATACTTACAATTGTGCTAATTTAATTAAATAAGTTGAATCAAAAGTTCCAAGAGGATGACGTTGATAATACATCTATTGGCACTAATTTATATGTTTATATTAGCATGCTTAACAAATGATTTTTCAGAAGCATTTTTGGGGTAGGTGTAGTGCACATGTCATCCTTTTTAGTTAAAGCACAAGGAGGAACCCTTGAAAAATTTAGTGTTGGGGAATCACCTATTGTGGACATTACTAGATGATTGGGTGAAACGAATGAATTTATTTATACTATTTCTAAATCATACCCCAAAAAACATAGGATATTTGAACGGTTAGATGAATATATTCCCTTCCAAATGAAATTAATACTAACACTTCAAATTTGATCATTCGTTGGGAGGTCGACCTCGTCCTCAACTCACTCAATAGTGACATAGGATCAACCTTGAGTCCCCTACCTTTCCCTCTCTCATGAGAACTCTGTCATACATCTGGTCATGAGGGTAAGAGGAAAGAGAGCTAGTAAACACAAGGTTTCATATAAAGGCACCTTCTGCACCTTCCTTATATGATCCTTCATGGTCCTCCAAGGATAAGACCTGTAGGAAATTCCATATTCTGCTAGAGTAGATTGAATAAGGAAAAATTACATCATCCACTCAACCACTTCCATGTCAAGACTTTGTCAGCTTAGTTGCGAATAAGATTCAAGGTTGACCCTCACACTTAAGTCCATAGAGATACCATTCACAATAGGACTTCATCCAAAGCTAGATTGAGATAGTACCCCCTAGGACTTGGGCTATGAGAGATACACTCCCACTTGGATTTGGTGGTTTCCTAGAGAATTTATCCACTCTGCATTATGTGCTCTTTACAAAAGAATTCAAACATGGCTTAGCTACGTTATTTCTACAAATGTTTGTACTTGCAGCAGAGTCCATCCATGGCCATTGAGATCTTATGATAATGTTCCAATGCTTTCCATCTTCAACAAGGTTACCCTCTTTGGGCCAGTAATGAATATAATGAGGATTACATTAGGCTTATAAAAGCCAATAGATAGCATATGGTGCAAAAAAGGCCACAAGGAGATCAACACTCTGCTAGAAATCGTTAGTAATGCTTCCATCTAAGGAAAATATAGGTTATATATATATGCACACATTAAAGAGATGCAAATTTACAAGAATGTATCTATACCTTCTGCAGTTGTACCTTGGAAAGTAGGGCATGCAGACAAAGACTTATTATTTATTGGGTCTTGTCCCAAGAGATTTACAATAGGATTCTCAAAAGTAGTAACTAAGTTACCTGTCATTTGGTTATGCCAAATGGATAGAGGAGTGTGTACTATGGACTGATTTGGGCTTAGAGTTTAGGTGAAAGACAAGGAATTAGAGAACCATGTTATGGGAACCACATGAGAAGAGTGTAGAGATGATCATCCCTAGTATAGTAATGGTAGTTGAAGTGAAATGAAATGGATGTAGTTACCAAGAAATATGATCTTGTATGTAGGAGGAAGCACATGAACCATCGTCAACTTGATCCATGGGATATTAGTAAATTGGAATAATAATAAAAGTGAAGTATGGCACGTGTAAGTTATCTTATCAAATTGGACTAGAAATGGATTTCACATATGTTTGGTTTAGAGGTGAACCGATTTAAATTTTCAAGTCATGATGAAGGAGCCAACGGGATGAACATCTATGAAGGAGTGGAGGATGCACAAATTTATAAATTAGCAACCTTTGGATGAAGTTTGGAAGAATAATCAGTATAGAATAATCTAAAATGTATGAGAGAAAAGGAGAGTAAAATAACGTATGAGTGAGAGAGAAGAAGTAATAGGAGGATGGTGCAGGAGATTGGAGTTGCCTTGATATTATTAAGAATAAGATTTGAGGACATGTATACAGGAGTTGTCCATGTTTCTAGCCACTTCAAGGTGACATGGCTAAGGAGGAAAAGACTATGTTGGAATAACTACAAATGGAGGGAGGAGAATTAGAGAATTTTCTGGGGGGGGGGTGGGGTGGTCGAGTTGTGCCATGTGAGCTAGACATGGGAGGGTCCCTTCCACTCATAAGAATTATTCACATGGAATATTATAGTTACGCTAGTTTGTTTAACTTGACAAAAATTATGGTAGGGCCCTGCGAACATATGTAGCCGAAAAGTGTTGGGCCAACTACCATCATGGGGGTTGTAACAACTAGATGAGGTTTTTTCCATGTGCATTATGGGGTGGTACAAGAATACTCGGGGAAGAACCCCTATTGTGGTGGGTAGAAAAAGCAAAGAAAATATTGAGATGCATGCATGACCATATAAAAAATGATGAACTGCACCTCACACTAACCCTCAAGGTAGCTTCCTTGGAGAAGGAAATAAAGTTGAAAGTATTGCCAATACCCACCAAAATAGGTAAATGGTCAAGAACAAATGTAGAACTTGACTGTGGATCAACAATGGTTATTCAAGCTTTTTTGTTTGAAGGAGCCACTATGTGGAGCTGGAGCACGACATTTCCCTCTTAGCTGACTTCGGAGTTCTAGGAAAATTAGATTACCTAATTACCCCTACAAGTTGTTATAACCTTAGTAAGAATAAAGGTTTCCAAACCCAAGGTGATAGGAGAAGGAGTGAGTGGATGGAGACAAGCCACATTTATTTAAATGGACCAATCATCTTATGAATTTTGACATTTAACATTGATAGATATTTGATGTTAATTTTTTTTTTCAAAAATAAAAAAATGCACATCTTTCATTAATAAAAAAAGTTATATTTACATTGTTGTTCATCTACTTCCATCAAATTCACTACTAGCCTCACTTTAATATCGACATGTCCATTCTCGGATGCGGGTGACGCTCGGACATTGATTGTCCACCATGCAGATTAATGAACCTATGTACTGCCACCTGCAGAGCAGCGTGGCGTCCCAGATCCCTATCTCTCGCATAAGGAATGTTTTAATGAAGGCAGGACAGTGCAGGCCGGCTGCATTAATGAAGGACGCGCTCTAACGCTACCTGTTAATGGTTATAAACATGGCGATTTCCTATGCTCATTCCACCTTTGGCATTCAGATCTCTGGTTCTAGGTTCTGGTTACAGTTATAGTGTGATGATAAGCAAGAGCCTGTCTTCAAAGGCAAGTTTCAGGCTCGCTCAGGTTCGTTCTAGCAGCATTTCGAGTGAACTAGTGCTCTCCACAGGGGGATTAGCTCGGTGACTCGGGGTAAGCTGTCTGAGACCTTTGATTTTTATATTGACTATGCAATCTCTCCATCTCGTGTCTTAACTATCTGTTCTTATTGGCCTTTGGTTCAATTGGTTCAATCCCCTGTTTCTAGTCCTAGTTTCTTCGATTTTACTGTGTCTGTTCCCTTGTTTGGTAAAATGAAGCACCATGGCAAGAGGAACCGCTCTGGGGACCGCCAAGGCGGTGGCAAGTGGCCTTCTGTCAGCCATTTGGCAGACCCAGCCCAATCGCCCATTAACCTCTCCGCCTCTCCTGAGGATCTTCCCCCGCCTGAGTCCTACTCGCAAGCCTGTTCCTAATAGTGCCTTCCAAACGACACATTTTAAGTTTCAGAGTAATTTGAACCGGCCTTTGATTTTCGCTCACATTACCATCCTTATGCCGGAGGAAGAAAACCAAGTCACACCTTTGTCCTGCATTGTGCCCAACCCATCTCACAGCAGTGAGCGCTCCATGGATGAGGAAATACAGGAAATTAAGCAGGAGGTTGAGCCTGGCCAGAAGGATATTCAGCCCCTAAGTATCCCTCCTCTAGATGACAGTGGCCCAATTGAGGCGGAAACAGACACAGGCATCACCAATCTCGATAAGGCGATGGATGGCAAGGGGCATATCAGTATGGGCGGTGCGTGTCAGGATGTTGAGAAGACTCATGGGGAGGAAGTGGAAGATGATTGACATGTGTGATGGCATGCCTCTTTTTGTTCCTTGGTTGGTGCTCAGATGGCTATCTCCAGAATTTTTTCTCTCGGTCCGGCTCGGCAGTGTCAATCTTAGTTTTTGGCTTCCCTCTAACGAAGCGTCCGACCTCTTCCAGGATATCTTCTCTCAGGTTTGCTTATCTATTTCTCTCTCTTTCTATCAGCCTATGTCTGAATATAATGCCAATTTTGTTTGCTGTATGTTAATGTTTTCCCCAGTTTCTTACAGTTATGGGGCAGTGCTGCAACATTGATGGCTCTCGGGCTCTGTCCCCTGTAGCCTCAATTCCATGTAAAAATATTTTGAATTTCAGTTAATAGAATTTAGCTGTTGCCGAGAAAAAAAATTATCGACATGTCCATTATATAGTCTATCCTCTATCACTTTTATAGAATATTTGTTTATCCTTTTAATAAAAAGCATGTTAGAGAAGAAAATTTTAACATATATAGTTTTCTAATGAGTCTTTTATCTCCTAGTTTAATTCTGCAAAAACATTGTAGCTTAAACAAAAACATAAATATTCTCATATATCCTGTCAATTCAATCTCCCATATTTTAAGAAACACTATATGTTGGAAGGATCAATTTGGAGTCTCTAAATACATTCATCTGATTGATAACTAGGAATTTCGTACAGAACAAAACTCCCCACAGATCCAATAGTTCAGCTAGGTTGTTTGAAACTACCTCATTGTACCAACAAAAATGGAAGGCATTACTAGGCTTCAATGTTATAAATGCCCTTTCATCTTTTTGAGAGATTTTGATTCAAAATGGTGTTTTCTACTATATTCCACCTCACTGTATAAATGGTTCAAATTAATGATTTATTGACACTTATGCACAATTTGTAAGTCTCTTGTTCAAAATTTAAAACCACTGGGTTAAGTTCTTGAGTTGTTCTATAGAGAACAAAGTGCAAATGTACAAAACTTAGCTTAGAAAAATGTCGATGAAGGTTGTACATATGTAATTAATTGGAAATAAACCTATGGGGTTGAATAAATATGAATATGTGACAAAAACCTCTTTCAAATTCCTCAAATTATGTGTCAGTTTCTTGCAATTGATTTGACAAAATGACAATTTCTAAGTTTGTAAACTAGTTTTATGTAGCTTGGAAAAATACCTGCAATACCCTCATTCTTCCCTCTTTCTGGGTGATTTGAATTTAAAATGGCGTGTTCTACTATTTCCCACCCCACTATACACTTGGTTTGAATGAATTATTTATTTACACTAGTGCACAATTTGTAAGTTTCTTGTTCAATTTTCAAAATTAATGACTTTAGTTCTTTAATTGTTCTATCAAGAACCAAGGGAAATTGTACACAAATGGGCTTAGGAAAATGGCCACCCAAGGCTGTATATATGTCATTAATTGGAAATAATCATATGGGGCTAAATCCAGATGTATTTTTGACAAAAAACTCTTTCACATTCCTCAAATTTTGTGTTAGTTTCTTGCAAGTGATTTACAAAATGACAAATTATCAGTTTTTAAACTAGTTTTAGCCATCACAAAAAAATGCCCACCATACCCACATTATTCCTTCTTTCTTATTGATTTCAGTTGCAAATGGTGTGCTCTATTGTTTTCCACCCCACTATACACCTGACTTGAATGAATGATTTATTGACACATGTACAAAAGTCTCTTGGTCAAAGTTTAAAACTAATATCTTAAGTTCTTGAATTGTTCTATTAAGAATAGAGTGCAAATGTACAAAAGTGGGCTTACAAAAATGCCCGCCAAACACTGTACAAGTGTCATTAATTGGAAATAATCCTATGGAGTTGAAGACAACTACATTTGTGACAAAAATCTCTTTCGCATTCCTAAATTTATGTGTCAGTTTCTTGCAATAGTTTTGACAAAATGACAATTTCTTAGTTTTTAACCCAATTGTACCTAGCCTAGAATAATGACTGCTATAATCTTATTCTTCCTCCAGTCTGAATGTTTCTGGAAAAAATGGTTTCTTCTATTATTTTCCACCTCACTATACACCTGGTTTAAATGAATGATTTATTTACACTTGTGCACAATTTGTAAGTCTCTTGGTCAAAATTCAAAACTAATGACTTACGTTATTGAATTATTTTGTCAAGAACAAAGTGAAAATACAAAAATAGGCTTATAATAATACCCTCGGAAGACTATATAGACGGTTTTTCTACTATTTTCCACCTCACTATATGCCTTTTTTTTGTGCTAAAAGGGTTCATTTTGAGCAAAAACACCTAAGGTTTGTATTTTATTCATGAGGTGTCCCCTTAGTTTAGTAAAAATGCAGGCCAACCCCTACTATGATATGATTATAGTAAGTGTTTTTTGGAATGGGATAGGTACACATATGGAGAAAGAACATTCCTCTTTTGATATTGTATAGATAGACAACATTAGAATTTGGAAGCTAACTTATTCTTCCTCATCTATGTCAATTATAGGATAGGCATAATTCAATGGAGACCCAAATAGACCCAAAATTTTAGAAACTGACACCTCAATCACAACAAATAAAACCCTAGATTCCATTGTAGACAATAAAACCCTAGCATCTAGTGAATAATTATTGGAGCACATGAATAGATCATTCAAACGATTAATCTCAACAGAATGTTTGTCAAAAAAGAGGTTGATGCAAAGAAATAGAAATGCCTATTATTCAAATTATAGTACCACATAACATTGTGCTTCAGTTCACTCTTGTTGGAGGTAAAATAGTTTCTAACCATGTTTCTCATCAACAACGTCAAGAATTTGTAGTCCAACCTAGTGGACAACATTTCCAACATGCATCCAATGAGAATGTAGATGCAACTACAAGTCATGTAATAATGGAAAGAACTTGTACCTTTCATGATCAAATGGATAGATATGCACCAACAAAAAATCCAAATTATGTAAATGAACAAGCATTAGGAGCAACCCTTGAAGGTTGTTCAACAAATAAAAATACACATTATAATAGAAGGTTACCAAGAAATTGCTTGAGGACATCCTTACTGAGTCCTAAGGTGGTCGTAAGAAGCGTTCAAGTTGGTTTAGCCACAAAGTAGATGAGGGGTAGAAGAATTTTGGAAACTAGTAGATGGTTCTTTGGGAAGTCACTTCAAGATGTAGAAGGAAATGACATTATTGTTGGAATTGGGTGCTTCATGAGAAAAACCTACAATAAAGAGTCCAAAATTGAGGATGCTATTGAATACCTAGATGGAGTACATGAAAAAATCCATTCAATTTTTATGAAAGAGATTTGTAAGGAGTTTATGCCCAGAAATATGTATTTTGTATTTATTCAACAAAGCATGATCTATAAGGATTTTGAATGTTTGAAAAAAATTGAATATCATGGTGTGTTCATGGGAGCTAATCATACTTCAATTTTAGATTAAATGAAATTTTGAGCAAAAAAGTCAAGGATATTGATATGGGTTGGGAAAGAACTGATGGTTTCACATATGGAGTTAAAGTGAAGCAAGTAAAGTCATATGCTTCCTTGATGGTTGAGTCCTACCAAAAAAGGAATGGGAGTACAGTCATTGAAGTTTCTCTTAAACTTGTTATTGATTATTGAGTGCATTATGATCTAGGTGGGAAAATATGTGAGATATTATTTGAGTTACTAGAAGATAGTGACTTGATGTCTTGTGTAATCCTTGGGAAATGGGATAGAAAGGAAGAATATAAATAGGTTTTAGCACATGTTCTTCATCCTACAAATGAGGACAACTTGATGGAATAGTTAAATAGACTATCGTAAGATGTTATTTTGATGGGAGATGGAAGGGTAGTAAAATTGAATTTGTTTGAGTGCTATGATCTAGTGGCCATATGCAGTTTAGTATGCCAAAATAAGGTTTATCCAAGGGGGGAATAATTTATGTCCTTGGTGAGTATACCATAAAAAAATATATACAAATGGTTACTAATGAAACCAAAATCCAAGATCGGGATACTATTCATAGTGTTTCCAAGTTTTATGCAATGTCACCAAATTTGTTGCTAGTAAGTTTTAGAAATTTATTTAGACTGTTTTTTTGTTGATATATTCACTTACTTTTTTATTCTAACTTTGTTTTAAAACATTAGGATTTGAATCGTCATTTGGAACAAAGCATAACAAGAATAAAATAAAACTTATATGCGTGTATTACAAACATTCAACCAACCTTATGTTGTGGACAATTGAATTTTATCAAGAAGTGTCCCTTAAATAGCATAGTTACTGAAAAGGTATGTTATCACCTAGAACTGCAGTTACATGTACATAATGTTGTCCAAAAAATTTCATTGTCAAAAATGGGTGTCAAATGGTTGTTGTCCTATGTTTGTTACTTAGGGATCATGTTTTAGAAAGATATTGATGTGAATCATTTTCAAATACCGTTAGTCATCCTCCATCATGATTGTATAAGGCATGTCTTATCTTGTTTACGTCATTGGCTCTTTTCGCATTTCCGCAACGCAGTTTTATTGGCTGATTTTGCAGCGCAATGATGTTTTATCTTTTTCACAGCGTGTCAGTAACCAGCCATTTCGTAGCGCATTTTGCTAATTTATAACTATCTGCGCTACGAGATCGCGGATTCGGGGATTTTGCAGCGCAGATTCTTGAAATGTCATGTCTGGGGGGATGAGTCATTGTGTCTGCCCGTTTATTGTCAGCTAGCGTCCTTTCCAAGCAATTATGAGCCATCATTCCACCAATAGGTTCATAGCCACGCACATAAAAATCATTCAAACGGTTTTGTAATGCATGGTAGTGTCATGATGTTTGTTAATGATG
>APFE031706118.1:0-10475 GCA_000404065.3 Pinus taeda
GGTAACCCCACTCTATGGGGTCCGAGGTAGCGCATCGGAAAATTTTGGTTTTGGACCCTATGTCAGGTTGGGTGGACCTACCTATGGTTTTGTGCATGTGTTTTGCACATGGTTTAGAGGCGATGGTTTTTGGTCCATGGTTTTAGACACGATGGTTTTTAGTTCATGGTATTAGATGCTTTGGCATATATAAATATGTGTTGTAATATTGAAAGGAACATAATGAAAAATCAAGTTGGTAGTCCCGGTTTTGGGATCCAGGGGAAAATCTCTGTGTATATGTGTTTTATGTGTTATGGTCTTGCAATGTTAATTTTTTTTGTTTTAGAATTCGTATGCAGGTTGCTTCTGTACGGGGTTAAAACCTACAATTTCATCACCCTTCCCATTTCCATTCAAAGAAAGGAAGAGATTGCAATAGATATAGGAAGCTTGATTTCTCACTTTTTCCATTATCTAAAATTTTGAGATGGGGTCCATGAGGCAATAACCTCTTTTTCTGATGCATAATTTAGGAAAAAATATTCTATGAGATATCATTTTGAGAAAGTGTGTATTTGAGCCCTTTGATTTCATATTCAATTCCTTCCAATTAAAATCCATGAATAATTGCTTACACTCTCTAAATTTTTTCCTTAATTTTATTAATCATTAAATCCCCAAAAAAATTCTCCTCCTCACATAAGTAGGGTATACATTATGATTTTAAAATTATATTCTTCCAAGCTCAATTTGATGTGGAATTTTACCACACAATCAAATTTCACCCCGTTAACAACCAAACATGAAAAATTGTAATTGGGTACGCAAAAAATTGAAGTGTTGTACTAATATTTTATTAATGAAGTTATAATTACTACATGCGTCAATAAGCACATTGAAATTTTTCTTCTCAATATATCATATGATATGAAGTTTTTGAGGTACTAGAAAACCTAATGCATGAGAAAGAATTTCACACTAGTTTTAGTCTATGTTGTGCTCAGCTTAAAGATATATTTCCTAGTTTTTATGTTCATAATTTCTTCATTATTATCACTTTTTAATGATCCCTCCATTTTCCCTTCATCATTATTTTCTCATGTAATCAATTTTACTTATTAACCTTTTTGTCCATTTTTTATTGCAACCGAAGCACGGTCCTTTCACAATACACGTAATGCAAAAGACTTGATTCCTACACAAATGAATCTCCTTGATTATAAATGGGAGGTGAAGTGAGCTTGACTTAACATACCACTAAGTTGATCTAGCCATAACTAATATATTAATAATGAAAAATTATTATGACGTTGGAGCATTAACACTGCCTAATTGTTTTTCTTTAACATGTGGCCAACGCTTCTAAAAGCTTCACAAAATTATATATTTACTATAACCTTTGGTATCGCACAATGCTTTTCCTCAAACCAAATAGAAAATCGTTTCATAGTCTCACCCATAAAATATATTAGATCAATAGTAACATATTCAACTTTTTATTAGTTCCCTTCATGAAATTTATGATTTAGATACCCTATGATGTTATTCTATTAGGATTTTAACTTTTTATTGAGTTAATAAGGTTACATTATTCATGGTTACTATCTTAGCATATAATTATATAATCTCATGAACTCAACATACAAATGCATCATCATGGGTAACCAAAACTTTTCCACCTAAAATAACATGTTGATCCTCTCGAGGAAAAAAAAACCTCTTGTCATGGGTAATGCTTTAAGATCATGTGTTGTTAATATATTTCATTATGTCTAAGAAGAAAAATCTCTTAGCCAAATTGAACTAGTTATATGTCATACTCAAGGACAAGGAAAGCAATTTACTAAAGAGTTGTCATGTTATATCCAAAACTTTGTATCCTTTAACCCCATACATGAAGTGAAGATACTAAAATCTACTTGTAATTTAACCTTAATCCTAGCAATAAATATGGATAAGTGCATAATCATATATACTCACTCATATTATAATTCAACAATCATGAAAATAGTAAAATATGATGCCTATTAAAACATAAATTTCATGGCAAAAACATGTTTCCCTTTTCCTACATTACATAATCATGACCACATTAAAACATTGTAAGCTAGTTTTAGCGGTTAACTACTTTAATTTTCATATTAAGATTCTTATTGAAAAAGTGTATCAAATAAGTGTATGTCAAAGTATCCAATTATATGATGATGCAAATGGATAATGGCCAATAAAATTAAATTTAATAATTTGGAATGTATTAGTAGAAGTGTTCCTAAATTATCATAGTTTTGGGAACTTAAAAGGTTTGGATTGTTTCAGTGTATAGGGTGGAAGAGCGAGGGATATGGCATGTGGGTGGTGGCATGTCATCAACACCTCCTAGCACTAATGAAATGAAAAGGTACATGCTAGAAAATATTTGCCACCAAAATTTAATACTATTAAGTGGTTTTGGGATGACAGACAAATACATATATATTATAGTTTTCCTTTGCATTTTCCATGATATGGTTTTAAATCCTACCTTGTACTCACTCACTTTCTTGATCTATCTCCTCCTATTTGATTTGAGTTGCACTACTATCTGATGCTTTTGCTATTTAAATGGCTTACCCCAACACTAGGACCACAGAAAACTATTGTTTGAGTTTCCCCTCTCTCACTAGTGATTATACTAGTGATTACAACATAATCTTTAGTCTTAAACTTGAAATACCCCTCTTATTTTGTGATATTTCTATAGTTGTTTTTTTTAAATCTTGTTACCATTTTTTTTAATTTTGTTACCACTCTCAATCATATTGTGACACTTGCTTCCTCCTCACCTTCCTTGTAATTCTTGATTCTATACTTCCACAATGCATCAATAAAAAAATATAGGTCAAAAAGACATTATATTATTATATGACATTATATTATATATGGATAGATAGATATCTTTTAAAGGAATATATAAAATAAGTTAAAAATTATAATTATATAAAACCGTAAAATGCTATTTTTTTAAGTTTTATTGATATCTGGAGACAGTCAATCACATCGTAAAACTATAAACTTTAATAAAAATCATCTGGAATTTTAATATAAGATCAAATAGTCATACATTTTTATAAAAGATAACTACAACTCGACATCGGAAATATTATTGGAGAAACGTTGATAATAGTAGTTGGCATTCACACAGCAATACGAATGACGATAGGGAAATAGGACAAAGCATGGATCTATAAAGCATAGACCAATCTATCTGAAGAGGTCTCACGATGTTTCCCTCTTACACTTCTCCAATTTTGATAACACTGATTGATCCGGTTCACTATCTCTATCTTTGAGATATTTACTCATAGATTTCCCCTTCAAACCTTCTACAAAGCTCTCAATGTTTTTATCCGAACATCCTCCATCTCGTACTGCAGTCCTCGCACAGTCTCTTAAAGCCTCTACATTTTTCTTCACCTCCGTCCCTTCGTCACTGAACAATTTTTTCATAGCGTTGGATATATTCTCCCTCAATATCAGCCTGTTATCTCCCGCCTGACTTCCTCCGTTCAGACTGTATCCAATTTTCCATTCATCGGCCATTAGCTTGCAGTTGGTGAATTGGTCAGCCCAAAATGGAAACCCTATCATGGGAATTCCAAGGGATATGCTTTCAAGCATCGAGTTCCATCCGCAGTGAGTAATGAATCCCGCAACGGAGGGATGGGATAACACTTGCAGCTGATTGCACCATGGAACAACGAGCCCCTGCCTCTCGATCTCATCCAGAAATCCGTCTGGTAAGCAGTCTGACACTGTTGAAGAGACTATGTCAGGACGAAGAACCCAGAGAAAAAACTGTCCGCTGTCCTTGAGACCCATCGCTATTTCCTCCAGCTGAGCCATGGTCGCATGAATCAAACTCCCAAAGGAAACGTATATAACCGAGCAAGTAGGCTTTGCATCCAGCCACTCGGAACAGTCAAATTGTGCCAAAATGCTAGTTCCAACACTTAGGTCCTTGGAATGTTCACCGTTCAGAAAACCCGATGGAAGCAACGGACCAACATGCAAAACCGGAGGGTTCAAACTCACCGCCTTGCTTTCGATATCGTCAAAAGAATTACCGAGAACCCAATCTGCTTCTCGACTTACCTGAAAAGACTTAAATAGCAGATCCAGAATGTACTGTGAATCGGCATCTGTCTCGCGGATGAAGGACGGTAGGTCTCTTGTTTCTAGGGTTGGGACGCCAGGAATAAAATCAATGGAAATGCTCTCCTCATCAGCTGCAAAGTTCGAAATAAAAATAAACAATGCTCAGATGTGAGTAAATACTTGCCCATTGATTAGAAGCAATAAGAAGGGACACCTAGAAACCTTACCGGTTCCTTCGTAAAGAGAGTGGCGGAGATCCTCCAGGAGATGTGCGTGATAGTAGATTGAATAAAGAAACGTAGGCTGTGTCCAAAATGAGATCCAGGGAATACCTAATTTCCTTGTGACTTCAAATGACCAGGGAAGTATAGTATCAGCTATGACACAAGATATGGCAGTCCCCACCTTGTTGAGATTGTGAAGAAGTCGTTCCAACTCTCCTCCCATGTTATCCACAGTGCGCATAAAATCGTTGAATCTAGCAGACCGATCGAAATCCAGAGGTAAGCCATCCGAGATTTGAGCAGAGCGAATATCAAGACCAAGATTATGGGCTTCTTGCTCAATAGGGTCTTCTTGTTCAGCACTGTGAGTGTGAGCTTTAGTGATCTGCTGGTGTCTGTGATGCGTTGTAACGAAGGTGACTGTAACACCCTTGGAAGCAAGCTTCTTGGCGAACTGCATCATGGGAGTTATGTGACCCTGCGTGGGGTATGGGAGCACAACAGCATGCAAGGGTTCCGGATTGCGAGCCATCTGATTGTTGGACTGTGAGCTACCAAGATTGCACGGGTATTGTATATTGAATGCTCTACTTCGATTCCTACAGCTCTGAGAAGATAAGCATTGGGTGGACACAGTTTAACGAACGACAAAACTATGAAGCAAAAGGAAGAAGGGAATTCCTTGGCGGTCCACAGCTTCTTTTGGTAGTGGAAAATTCCGTGTGTTGAACCATCTCTCTCTCTTCATCGATCGCACAGCCAATTTTATGGTCCAGCGAAACATGTCGCGACAAGGGACCGTCTTTTCGTTGAAATGAAAAATTCACGACCTCTCTTAATGTGCACAGGCGATCTCTGTTTAATCTGCATAGACGATGATTGTGGGGTAGGTTGATGATGATTTTTCATAAATAATCTATCGATGAACATCTTCGATGAATATGGAATCTTCATTACAGTACAACAGACATTTAAGTACATGACAATTAATATCCACGTACTTAAGGTACATACAATTAATATACATGAAATTCCTTCACAGTATTGTAGTGTAGATTCATCTCAGCCACCCATTCATCAGATATTGCTAGGTAGTATTTTGGCTTAAAATATTTTTTAAAATTAAAAAAAACTTAAAAAATTAAAATAAAATTAAAGATAGATTTGTCATAATGTGGGCTTCTTTATTTCAAATTTCATTCTTAATATATAAATGGAATTTAAATTTCCAATTCTTTTTTGGCTATTTAAATTGGGGAGGTTTTGAATATACTTTATTTTAATTAAAATAAATATTTAACTTTGAATTAATAAATTCCACAATAGAAATATTCACTATAAATATAGATAAAGATGATAAACTAATGAATTGTATAACCCTAAATTATCTTAAAAAATAATTAAAGTTAAGCAATGAGACTAATTAATTGTTTTCAAAAAAGAAAATTTTTTAATTACTCTATATCATAAATAAATTTTTCAACCATTTACATATATTTCAAAGAGAAAAAACAACAAACTTTCTATTATAAAAAATTTATACTTACATTTTACATGACTAATCAAGATATACCTCATATCCCTTAAAAATACTAAATATTTACCTTTCCCATAGAAATTACTTCTATCTTATTAATTCATATGCTTATATAACAAACATATGTCTACATAATCCTCATTATGATCTGTCATAACAAATGGGTAATACAATATCTTCTAGAATTTACAACATTAGCATTTTCACTCAAACAATACACATTCCCAGAAAAAACAAAAATTCATCTTAACACTAAGATTTTATATCATTGGAATATTTCCCACTCTATGAAGAGGGCCATTGTACGAAGCTATGAAAGAGATCAACCCATGAGAAATGTTGCAACCCTACTTGTATAAGGCATTTATGACCTTATTGTGCTCCATGTAGATATGTTCAAAAGTCAAGTCCTGAAAAACATCAACTAACATATTGATACACTTTATCAATTTTATAAGCAAGAGTGACACAAATTTTATTTTCCTCAATACCTATTCAATAACCACATTAGATTCTCGATATATGTCTATGTGGTTGGTGGACAACCACCTAGCACAATAAAGAACTCCCAAGAGAGAGATGATATCAACCTTAATATTATATCTTGTACCACCATTCCAACATAAATGGTAATATGTGCCTAGTTGTTTGACTATGTAAACCCCATATCCACATGATTTACAATATATAGCGAGAATTAAGAACCCTACTAGGTATTTTTTCCAAATATCCACCAATTTAGAGTGCCTCATATTTCCTTTCTCCACAATCAAAAGAATTTCATTGTAATTTGTGGCTATCTTCATGCAACTATTTTTTTATGTCTCAAGAAGCACCCTAAAAAATCCCTTTGTTTCAACACCTCCAAATGCGCTAAATTATGCCAAAAAGGGAGAGTTGAAAAGACCTTAAAGTTCATGGATCATTATAAAAGGCACGCCTCCACAAAATTATGACTCCAATCAAAGGAAATTTATAGGATGATCAAACCACCATATCATATTGAAGACTCAAAAGGACATTTTAGGAATAGGAGAAGGATGATTTCTTGCTCCTCATTACACATGGCACATCTCCTCGGTCAAAGGTATCCCCTTACATAAAGTGCCCCAAGTAAGGATTATGTTATGCGAGGTCAACCACTTCCATATTTTCTAAAACTAACAATTCCCCCAATGACCTAATGTGCAAAAGACATATAACCATAGGCCTCCTTAACAAAGATCTCTCCATTTATTGATAGCCATCCCATGATAAACAATGTTCACACTCTATGAGAGTAATACCCACCAACAATAAATTTTAAATGTACTTTTCCCTTGTCTCATTGAGGCTACCATATAATCCCAAATCCCAAACATGTATCCATGAAAAAAACAAAGATAAGGGATCATGTGTTATCCAAATTTGATTCAAGTAATAGATTCCTTTATTACTTAAATACCTGATAAGTGCAATCGACAGAGTGTGATCCCCTGTGAAGCATTTCATTGAACCCAAACCAATCTCCACCTTTGTGCCACAACTGAGCTCCCATCTCATGTTCCCTATCAACCATTTCCTATGAGCAATTGCTTTGATTTCATCAAGTTATTCCATATATATGAAGTTGACATAGAGACCCACACCCATGTTCTTATCCACTCTAGGAAAGATTGCTTTTTGAGATAGTATTTGTTCTTATCCACTCTAAGAAAGATTACTTTTTGAGATAGTATTCTTTCATAATTCACTGCCATATGACATTACCAAATAATGCTCACTACAAACACTTTACCAATAATTCCCAAGAAAAATGTTACATATTTTTTAACCCCCATCCTTTGTCATTCTTTTGCCTCAATAACACCTCCAACTACACAAGTTGAAACTTTTTGGCATCCTCAATACCAGCACAATAAATATGGCGTTACATGAGATAATGTTCCTTAAGGTATCCTTAGTAAACAAGTATTGCTACATCCAGTAGACATACATAGTTTGAAGAACTGAGTACACCGTGATGAATCTGCCACGCATAGACATCAATTTATGTTACCACAACGTTAAACTCTTCTGAAATTTATCAAGCAACCACTCCCAATATTTAATACCATATTTTCGTGGCTTCAAAATGAAACCAAGGTACTTGAAGACCTTGTCCATTGTTGTAACCAATATTGCAAAAATCTTAGAAATCTCTGTTACCAATTCCACATCTTGAGCCTCTGCAATTAAAATAGATTTGGACTTGCTGATATAGATACTAGAGGCATCATCGAAAGACGTAATAACTCAGTAGATAATATTCCATTCATAGATAGAAACCTCATCTATTAGAATAAAATCATCAACAAAAATAATATGTGCGATAGAGATGCTCTTGGTGAGCCTGTAACTTGATATTAAATCATAATGATGTACTTACAATATGCTTCTAATCATACCATCAATGACCAATAGGAATAATATGGGGAAATGGAACAAACTTCCCTTAAACCTATCGAAGCTTAGAAGAAAGTGCAAGGGACCCCATTTATAAATATCACATAATTTGTTGTTCAGATGCATGACATATTCCAGTCCACGGCATTTACAGAAAGACAAATGTAGTATAAAATAATCCTTAAAAACTCCCAATCCACACAGTCATAGGTTTTTCGCATATCCATATTAATCAAAAACCCATGTTTCTTTTTAAGTTTTATGGAGTGTAAACATTATTGTGTAATTTCCACTGCATCTTTAAGCCAATTTTTTTTTGAGATATGTATTTTTCCAGACTCTCTTTAATCCGAGATGCGATGACTTAATACTTATAGTAGAATTGCGTAGGGAAAAGAGGTGATAGTCCAAAAGGGTGGAGGCATTTAATAATTTATGGATTAGTGCTAAGAATGTGGCATTTAGAGAACCATAAATAAAAAATAATATCAGGGCCCATGAGATCAAAAAACTCGATATATAAATCAGTAGACTAGTCATTAGTTCTAGGAATTCTGTCCCTCGCCATAGATTTCAGAACTCAATCCAATACCTCAGAAGTGATTGGACTCCCAACACATTCACTTTCTTCATCACTAATTTTTTTTAGGATATAGTTGAATATATTCCATTTGATTCTCAATGTCTACCCCTGACATTGTACATAATTGATAATCAAACAAATTTAGTGCTTGTTTGTGCAGGTCAATGAAATTTGAAATGTGTACATCATCATCATCCAACAATCACCATTTTGTATTCTCCGTCTACCTATTAGAGGTATATTTATGTAAGAATTTATACTTTTTATCTCCCACATCAATCTGAATTGCTCTACATTTTGGCAACCATATTAACTCTTGAATGTACCAGTTTTTGTACTTACAAGATTCTAGATCCAAGGCCTCCTTTCATGTAAATCTAAGAAGTATCCGGACTGAAAGGGGTCTATTAATTCCTTCATTCTTTGATCAATTACAAATAATTCGTGAATATTGGATCTCCTTTTACCCCTCTCCCATATCTTTACTACCTTCTTTAGATTTTTGAGGTTCTAGACAAACAAATACATATGAGAGGACACCAATTTCAGCGAAGAATTCATCCACGTATCCCTCACTAATGAAGAAAATTCTAACTCCTTAAGCCATGCATGATTAAGCTTAAAGGGAATACCCTGCCAATAACATTCTCCACGCCTTTAGAGAATAATCAAATAATGATCCAATAATAAAGAGGAGGAAACCCATGATCGCAACGAGCCAAGATGTTCCATTAAACATCCATGAAAAATAAAGTGAACAAGACACTTTGAAATCCCTTCCGCTTCAGAACAATTGTTCCTCTGAGTTGGCATAATTAGATGAGGGATGATGTCCAAAAAAATATTATGTCCAAAAATAACTTTGTAAAAATAACCCAAACGATCTATCTTTCTGACCCCCATATCTCCTCAACAAATGGTTAAATTAAAGTCTCGTGCTATGATAAGAGAGTTACTCTTCAAAATACCACAAGAATCAACATGATTCCTGAACTCAAGTCTAGTATAATATGGAGCATATTTATTCAATATATGAATGGAATCCCTACAAAAGGTTAATATGCCTTGAAATTACTACATTTTGGATACCATAATGCAGCCATATCGGTGGAAAGTCTAGAGATGTTTGTTGTACGGACCAACCATCTCGGGAAAATGTGAAAGAAATAGTCCCTTACCTTTTCCTTTGGCATCATGGTCTCTTGAATAAGGATGACGACAATATGTTCAACTTTGATTAAATGACATAAGGATAGTCTTGGACAGGCAGTGTCAAAACCTCTTATATTCAAGGAAAAGGTTTTCATGTAGAATGATTGAAAAAGAGTGGGTGTTATCTAAGGGTCTAGGTATCAAGAATCACATATTCACATACCATATGAGAGGAAGAGAAATTTTTCATGACCTCTATAAATTTTTCAATGTAGAACTGAGAGGATCCGCATTAGACACTATCTTAAATTTTGACCCTCTCTTCATCTTGATGCTGACATTCTACCTAAAATTATGACTAGTGATATAAAAATTATAAGAAAATGAAGATTTAATAGATACAGGTTCCCATTCTAAGGATGAATATTTCTTAAGAAGA
>APFE031706121.1:0-24600 GCA_000404065.3 Pinus taeda
TAATTATTGTTATTATTAATATTATTAGAATAATTCTAAAGGAAACCCTAGATCAAAAGAGGGAGAGGAAGGATCGGAGGGTACCAAGAGGAACGATGCAAGCTCAAGAACAAAGGGGCGGGGGGAGAAAGAAACACTAGGAAGACAGGGCGGGGATCCAACACCTGCTTACCTTCCAGCCATCATCTTTGGTGAGATTGTTAGGCCTCTTTTCAATTTCTAAAGCTTCCCTAAACTTACGATGATGGAACTGAGCCACATTGGCGATAACTTTGGCCTCCTCAATACATACGTGATGACTAGTCTTGTCCACATGCTCCGCTAAGGCCGAAGACTTTGTTCTCCCATGTCTCAGGTCAGCTGCATGCTCGCAGATTCTTTGCTGAATGGAGCGCCCTGTTTCTCCTATATAGGGCATCCCACATGAGCAAGGAATCAAATAAACACCCTTCATGTCCATAGGGTTAACAGGGTCTTTTACCGACCGAAGAGAATTACGAATGGTTTTGAGGGGTCTGAAGGTTGAGGGAATATCAAACCTCCTGAGGATACGAGCTATCTTATCTGTTTGACTAGGGTCTTTCGGGAAAAATTAGTCGTTAATCTAACCGTTGGAGTTTCTGCTCGGACTATTTAACATGCTATGCTGGTTCTGTTTCTTCAACTTGTCCTGACGATGAACCACACTGGTTGGTTCGAAACGCGTCGACAAAGGTTCTTTCTCATGTGATTCACGCTGAAGCTTTTCTTTTATAAATAGAATTATGTTGTCAAAAATATGCCTACCCGACACAAATCCCCCTTGGTTGACCAAGATCAAATGAGGCAGGAATTTTTGAGCCTGGAGGTAAGCAGCTTCGAAATGACCTTGAAGGAGACATTGCAAAGAGAAATAGGGTAGAATCTTGAAAAGGAGGAGGGGTTAGACTCCTTTGGGATTAGGGCTAAGAAGGAAGTGTTGATTCCACCCCTCATTATGAATATCTTGAAATAATATCTAATCATACAACACAAGTCTTTATTTATCAAATCCCTGAAGTGTTGATAGAAGCTAGCTAAGAAACCATCTGAACTAGGGGATTTATCAAGATGAAAGGAGAACACGACCAATCTAATTGCTTCAGCTGTCGGAGGGGAGGTCAAGGCATTTTTCATTTATGCAGAAACCAGGGTGGGCACTTTCTCCAAGAGGAAATACTCACTTTCTTAATCAATGTGAACATCTTCTTGATAAATATTCCGGAAATGTTCCACAACAACTTTCTTAATGTCCTCAAAATCGGTGATTGTTTTCCTCCCATGCTAGATCTGGGATATGTTGTTTTTTCTTTCCCTAGAATTTGCATGTTCATGGAAAAACTTTGTGTTCCTATCCCCAGCAAAAAGCCAAGTGTTTCTATATTTTATCCTCCAATATTCTTCTTCTCGTCCGAGAAGGGCGTGCAGGGACTTGAATGTTTCCACTTCTTTATGAAATTCAATCTGGGTGACCAGGGAAACCTCAATTTTCCCCTGAATGGATGCTAAAAAAAAAAATTCGTATCCTTTATTGCATATTTGTTTCAATTTTATTCTCCTTGAGCCAACTTCTAATATCACCTCTTAGCCGTTTGATTTTGGATTCCCAACTAGAGATTAGGTTGCCCTCTACTCAAACCGACCAAGAAAAAGAGACCATCTTAGAGAATCCCATGGAGTCCAACCAGAGGGGGGAGAACCGAAAAGGGATAGACCCAAGATTATGGGAGGGCGAGAGGAGGAGGCGAATAAGGTGATGGTCCAAGCCACACCAAGGGAGGATAAAGGATTTCAGACATAGATTCAAAGTAAGGATATTATCAGAAGCAAGGAAACGGTCAAGCCTAACAGCTATATGGCCCAGATCAGAGCGCTTATTATTATTCCATGTATATAGGAATTTGGACAGTTTGACATTGAAAAGATTGAGATTGAGCATTAAATCCTTCATGTTTTCTTGTGAGGCATCCCGAACTATAGATCCTCCTCGTTTCTCATTTTGGCCCATAGAAGTATTGAAGTCACCTCCCAGGATACAATTACGACTATAATCAGAGTTTTGCAACTCTGTTAAGGACTTACAACAGTCTGGTTTCTCTCGAAAGTGAACAAGCATATATACATTGACTATAGTATAGTTATGTTCAAACTCTAAAATTTTAAAGGAAGTTGCAATCCAGTGGGTTGTTTTTATAGAGATTACCAGATACATTTATGCAGGATTCCACATTATGCAGAGGCCTCCCGTAGTGTCTCTTGAGCTTTCCACTACGATACTATTTTTCCCCCAAATTTTGGAGTGGATGGAGGAGATTTATGCTTCGCTTAACTTCGTCCCATGGAGGAGGGTGACTATTGGTCCTTCCTTTTGGATAAGTGATTTCGCTTCCATTATTATTTTTCCAGAACCCATACCTCTACAATTCCAGAAGATGATATTCATTATTTGCTCTTTGAAGAGGTTGTCCCTTTCGTTGGGCCTACTATGCTTTCTTTTTTTCCTCCTTTGACCTCAAAGTCTACTATCTGTCAAGGGATAGTGTGATGAAACCCCAACTCTTTATCTTTTTCTATTTTTTCCAGCCTTATCTCTTTATTTGATTTTCATCTTGATCTTCTTACCTTTCTATCCCTATCTCTAACGCTTGTGCCTTCTGATTTCTTGTCGACTGAGCTCACTCGTATTGCTAGTCCCATTAGTTCCTTGGAAGATAAGAACTCTTCTTCGTCTTCGTCTTCCTCCGTGGTATCTTCTAAGTTGTTGGATGTTTCTTGGCTTAGGGGGATTTATTTCTGCTTTGTCTGGGTCAAAGATAGATTATTAGCCTCGAGACCACTGAGGCCAACATTTCTTGGGGAAAGAGAAGGACCACCATCATCTTGGGTAGATGCTAGGGCCACAAAATATTTGGCATCCTCACCAACTGCTCCCTCCAGATCGAAGGCCCCTAGGGGAGGGATAGGCGTGCTTTGGCTCGAGCCCACATTTTGGGGGAAACCTTAGAATTTGTAGAGGGTACATTGTGTTGCTTTGAATTTCCCTTTTTCCTTTTAACTTGTTGCCATTTCTCATTCTCTTCTCCTTGTTGATTCTCCATTGTGTTTTGGTGCTTTGGGAAAATTTTGGAAAATTCCCATATTCATGGAAAAGTTTGCATTTAAAGGGTAGTTGGTCATAAACCACTTCCTGGACATGTGCACATCTATCCATACAGATATCAACTGCGACAGGGAGCCATTTTTGCAGGTTGTATTCCACACAAATCCTTGCACAAGCAAAGAGACCATCCTAAGGCTCCGTACAGTTGATATACTTCCCCAGAGAGTTCTCTATTAGACGAAAGGTTGCATCCTTCCAGTAATGAAGGGAGAGATATGGGAGGTTCACCCAGACATGGACGAAAGAAGTAACATCACTGTCTGGGTTGAATGATCCAAAATGGATTTTGGATATACTTCTAAGTCTAAGGGTTCCTCACAGACGAAAATGAAAGTCCCAGGGTTGCTCTTGTAAATAGTCCCATTCCATAGATCTGTTCATTCTGAATCTGACACAATTTGAACGGACCAAAACGAACTTCGGATGAAGGAGTTATTATAAAAGGAAAATTGCCCAATGTCCTTAGAAAAGGAGGCAATTTCATTAAATTTTGAACTATATTGAAAATTTTGATTTTTAGTATAGGCTCACGGGTCAATCCATAGCTGACACATGGCAGGTCGGGATTGGGCCACGTGGCCCTGTTTGATTGGTCAAAGAGGAAATATCGCATCGCAAATGTGCCGAAGGGAAGGACTTAACCATAGGTCTTAAAGCATTGCGATATGTGATTACCACTTTATCGCATCGCAAAAAGCCAAAGGGAGGACTTAACAAAAGGTCGAGGCCAATGCGACATGCAATCGTCGACGGATCAGTGTCAGTGTATGCCATAAGGGAAGAACCCCAAGTCGTAGCACCGCAATATTGTGATAAAGTGATGGGCCGATGTGTGATTGTGCATGGATTGTTGGATTGGTGAGTAGATCAACAGTCAAGATTCGATATGGGTGACCGGCGATCGGCGATCAGAGAACCCCTGATACAGAAAGCCATATGCACAAGCAACTCGTGACCTACCAATAAAGCGACTTGCCGATGTTGCGATGAGCGATAATGTGATTGCATCTGGACCGTTGGATCGCGGGTCTGATTGGAATGTGGAGATTTAACAAGGAATATCACATCACTATGTATGTTAAGACCATGGACTGGGGTTCCTGCTTGTTACGATTGCGATATGCGATCAAAGGTAGACCCGATAAGTTTATAGATGTGAATGTATATATTTTGAAGTCCGGTTGAATGGCTCACAATGTGTTTTTTGCGCGTTTGCCTATGTATTGCTATTATATAGCTATTTTCGGATTTTATGTAGAGGGAGGCCAAACAACCGGGTTTCTTGTGCCCGCCAATTCATTTTCATTTGTGAATTGATTCTTGACATGAACCAGTTGATTCCACGCTTCAGAGGAACTGTAACTATTGTGTATTAAATACACAAAGAATAGAATTGATAGGGGAATTTTTTTTTTTGCTTGGAGGCCGAGCGAAACACAGATGAACGTAGAGATCGAGAAAAACATAGAAAGCACATAGAGCAGTGGATTCTCGAAGGTTGAGACAGAGGAAGGTGCAGAGGAAGCTCCAGAAGCTTAGAGAGGCTTGGGCGCAGAGAATTTTCCAAGAGGGCAGTCCACATTCTGAAGTGAATGCATGGGTAGAGTTGGAGCGCTAAGGAACCCATTGGGAAGCTTGGTGTGCTAGAGAATTTGATAGGAGATAGCCACCAGAGGTTGGAAAGGTAGAGTCAGAGTGCTTAATAGAATGAAGCCACCAGAGGTTGGAGGTGTTAGAGCCTAGATTTACCTCAGGCTGAAAAGGTAAGCTTCTAGGTCCACATCAAACCACGCTCAACCTCGTAGCTAGCCCTACGAGGACAGGAGAGGGATCTCTCTAGGTCAATCTCAGCAAAAGATAATTGATGGGGCTTGAGATGACTGATTTAACAAATGATCTTAGGCTAGGTATGAAGTGCAAGGATTTGATTTGATTTTTTGGGGGGTTTTTGTTGGAAAAAGGGAAAGGCAAATTTGGGTCCGGGGATGAGGCCAAATTTTTGCAGAGTTCCGGTTGGGGCAAGGTAGGTAGTAGTTTTGATGCTTTAGATTAAATGAATGGACAGAAAGGACCGCTGAGGAGCTAAAGAGGGCAAGAGGCTGCAAGAATCCTCTCCAAACAGATGAAAAACATGTAAAACTAAACAACGTTTAAGGTAGAGCACAGTAAGCCAATGAATTCTGCCTTTGTCAATCAATTTGTTTAATTTCAGAAGCAAAGAGAAAGGAAATGGCATACATGAAACATCAATGAACTTACAATTACATGAAGAAAAACACCATCAAAACACAGAGCCACAAGGATCCCAACAAGTGTTGCAAAACCCTGGTCTTTCCTTTGCCAAAAATGCAGAAATCAAATGTACAATGAAGTGCCAAGCAATCCCAAATGTCCAACCCCGAAAATGACTGAGAAATTACATGATATAGACAAGCCTAACTCCTTCCCATACCTCTAGGGGACGAGCTCATCATTCTAGGAGTTGTTTCAACCATATCTAAACAAGGAACTGAAATCTAGGCAATCAAACAACTTGCCTCTGTATGGTAGGAAACTGATTCATTCATTTAATTTTCACTTTCTAGTGAATGAATCTACTAGAATAGGTAAATATATGCCAAAATTACATCATAGTCATGAAATTACATCAAGGTATATCAATAGTTACATGAAAAAGGGAAACTAGTCAAAACTGGCGAAATTCTGAGCTGTAGAGTGAAAAATAGGCCAAAACTCTCTATGCGTTGCGCCCAAAATCTCTATGCGTAGCACAACTTCGGAGCTGATTTTGAGGCCCTTTCTGAAGTCTAAATTGAGCTCATGATAGCTCGTTGGAAATTCCTGCATGTCTAATTTCCAACCCAAGTAACATTTCTGGATTTGGTGTCTATTTTCCCCTCCAAATATCCAATCTCCCAAGACTGCTTCCTGTGTGTCAAAATAGGGGCAGTGAGGTCATTTTTTGAGTATTTTTTGATCTTTTGAGGGCTCAAAACCTGCCCAAATTTCTTGGCCATAGATAGGAAAGCATAACTTCTCATGAAAAATCCACAAATGCAAAGTTTTTTGGATTTGGATCTCCCTAGCAAAAGCGAGCGCCAGGTGGCGTGACGCATGGAGCAGGAAAGTCTGTGTTAAAATCTTCTATGCGTAGAGCCTTTTCGTAGACCCGTTTTGAGGGCCTTCCCGGTGTCAAAATTGGGTTCACAATAGCTCGTTGGAAATATTATTGAGTATACTTTCCAACCCAGGTTGAATTTTTCAATTTGGAGTTCATTTGCCCTGTCAAAAATCAAATCTCCCAAGACTGGTCAAAATGAGCCAAATGAGGCTGCCTCAAGGAAAAGTGTTGTTGCAGTCAACTTTTGAAGGTGTTCCTAAACTCCAAAGTGAGATCATTAAAGCTCATTGGAAATCTCATTGTGTCTAGTTATCATTTGACTCATCAAGAAAGTCATTTGGCCAAACAAGCTAGGAGAAAACTTGATTTTCCCAAGGTCACTCCAGAGGTGCATCAATTCTCCCGAGGCAACTGTATTTTTGACATTTCTCTAAAACCATGACACCTGTGTAAACAGTGAAGGAGGTTTTTCTTCCTTGGACTATTTTGGACAAAAACCTCTCTCAGGTTTTCTAAATTCATCTTTCCTTGGTCAAAAGCATCATTTGAGTAAAACCTACCCCGATGTGTGGAACAGGGGATTTGTCGAAATGAAGCGAAATGAAGGGGATAAGGGGCTTCTAAATTCTTGAGAAATTTTTGGGAAGTAGGGAGGGATGTTAGGAAGTAGGGGAAAGTGGAATGTCAAAGATTGAGTGAGGGTAAGGGGTCCAAAAGGGCTAAAGAGAGGCCCAACCTAGGAAATTGTCAAGTTGTAGCAAGAAACTAGGGTTTGTGCAAAAATGAGGAATTTGAGGGATCTCAGTGATGGGAAGGGTTTAATAAATTACATTAAGGATAGGGGAAGGTGTATGAACATCGGGATACAAGTTTTGCTGATGATTTGACCATCCAAGAGAAATTGTCTGCAAAACCCTAGGAGAGGGAAATGACCTTACCTAGGCGCAATTGAAGCACGAGCAAGGCATAAAATGACCCAGTGGAACTTGGCATGATGATGACAACCCTTTGAATGATGGTACACTCTACCAAATGGTGACATGAAGTTCTTGGGACAGCCATTAGGGTTTGGGAATTTTAAGTATGAGACTAGGGTTTGGTGCATTTGGGATTTTGGGAAAGGGAACTTGGGATTAGTGGTATGTGAATTTGGGGAATAAGGAGAGCAAGGAAAATATACAATAAGGGAGTGATGAGAAAAACAACCAAATACAAAACCCTAGTAGCAATCTCCTTTGCAAATTTTGAAGAGATAGGGTTTTCTTTCCTTAACACACTTCACCATGCAACAAACACCATCAAATTTAGATGAAAAGTAGTGACAGAAGGTTAAGCTACTTGAACGAGTGATAATGCACAAGTTTCGGGCGATTTGGAGCAAACTTTGGCAAGTTTCGGGCTTCTCAGCTGTATGCGTTGCGCAACATTCCCAATGCGCCGCGCCTCACCAATGCCCCGTGCTCGTGTTAAAATGCACTGAGTTTTGAGGCCCATTGCGCCGCGCCGGCTGTATGCGCCGTGCCTCCTACCCAGTGTGCCGCGCCGGTCACCTTTAGTAATTTTCACCTAAAACTCCCACAACCACTTTGCTTTGTTTTCTCTTTGCTCTCTTGCATGTAAATGAACTATTGAAGCACAAGAATATATCCTATGGCATGGACTTTGATTCTTCATTTGGCAAACCCACTTTTGTAATGTTGCAGACTTTGGCACTTTCACATAACTTTGTTTTTGCTTCCACTTTGATTTTTGGCTGAATGATGAAACTCTGTCTATTTTTGCAGGGATGATTGGCATGTAATTTCGACAAAGGATGACTAGGGTTGCGCCTGAAGTACCTCATGACTGAAAAACTTTAAAAAGTACATATTTATTACAAACCATAAATTTGATGATTTCTTCTTCAAAACAGAGTTTTGAAGAAGAATCATGATCAATCATATTGACGATGAAATTTTGCAATGAAAACTGATTTTGAACCTCCCTCATGTGCCTGTGGACATTATTAGACTTTTTGAAGACTAAACCCTAGACCTAATGACTAAAATGACCCTTTTGCTGACCAAGAGACCAAATAGGACTGTGAATGACTTTAAAATTGATTTTCATGTATAGACACGGATCAGCGGATACATGACATGAGGGAGATGAGTGACAAGACCGTTCCGTCAGAAAATCGATGCTCCTAATGGAATGCAAATGACTGGACTGAATGAGACACCTAAAAATGAAATGCAACAAAAGAGATTTTGATCACTGATGGAGGGATGAAAAGACCGACTCTAATAGGAGGCAGCGCATAAATGCTTCATTAAAGTATTAGACAACAAAGAGACCGAATAATCGAGCTGTTGCTGGTGTTGTTTGAGCTGAAGACAGAAGAAGGATTCCAAAGATAGTAAACAATTCTAAGGGAGTCAGAGAAGCTAGAAGCTCAAAGGAACTCAGAGCACTGACTGAAAGAATTAGTCCAGAGAAGCCTAGATCTGTTTGCATCTAAAGGACAGCCAGGGGTAAGATGGTATTCTGAGCCCATTGGTTCATTTGTAAACCATATGGGGTTGAGTTAAGGACTTGTGAAAGAATTTAGCCTTAATCCCAAAGAGCCTAATCGAGTTGCTTAGAGCTCAAGGAGACGTAGCCCAAGAGTTTTGGGTGAACTCCATATTACATTGTTGTTCTGTGTGTGTGTTTTATTGCTAATGTTTTACTGTTACATGTATTTACGTCTCAACATAAACAACATAATTTACAACACTATACAGTTTTAAAACAAACATAAGCATACACCTATATTTTCAAGCATATTTTTAATTTCGCATTGGTTAATCAATAAGACTTGGGAATATTTAAAGCTTTGGAAGTGGGAGAGGTTCTTATAAGTTGGACAAGAAGCCTAAGTGCCCCATTTTTAGATCAGCTGGTATCAGAGCTTAAGATTGGTTAACACCACCTTCAAGAAGGTGATATCAAACCTGGTTATGCCAGAGCAAGTGCTATTAGCTCATAATGCTTGATTGACAGAGCAAAGATTGCTTGTCTGAAAGGTGTTTGGGAAGTCAAGGATTGATTGTCTGATTGATTATATGCTTACTTCCGGACTGATTATTGCTTGAGTTTGCAGAGGTGAAGGGAAAGCTATTGATAGCTCATTCTAGGAAGAGCAAGAAGGAAGAAGGGCTGAAGGGATTCTTCTATCCCAAAGGACCTCAAAGCAATCCTTGGAGCACAAGAGGTTTGTTGCAAAAGATTGTTGAATAAGCTCTGTATGAATCTTGTTTGAAGTTCTTTGTTCATTTGCATAATGACAACTTCTACAAGCGAGTCCTCAAATTCCCCCTTCATAACAAGATCCTTTGATGAAGACATGAATCAAGACTTGTTCACCATGATGGATATGGTGAGGGAAATGTATGAGGATGGAAGGAAGAACATCATACTTAGAGAGCACTTGAATTCTATGGAGGAAGAGAAGCAGTTGCTTTCTAACAAATTATAGGAAATGGAGAGGCAACTTCATATTGCAAATATGAACCTGAAAAGGATGCATGAGTTGGAGTCACAGCTCTTTGTTGCCAAAGAAGCATTGGTCAAGTATCAACTTGAAGAAGAGGTAAACCATTCCAGTCTGTCTTCAAATTCTTCTAAGAATGCTTATATTGGTTCTTTTGAAAAACATACCAAAGGCATAGGCTCCAAGCTAATGCCCAAGATGGGCTATGAAGAAAAAGGCTTGGGAAAGCATGCACAAGGTATTATTGAACCAATAATGGTTGAGGAAAGGCCTAAGTATTTGGGTCTTGGCTATGGACAGTCTTGTGGAGAGAGTTCCAAAGCTGCCATGAAGGCCATTGAAATAGTCCCAAGAAGGAGTTTCATTACAGGTCCTCTACCTCAGAAGTGTGAGGATTGTATTTGTGAAGAATGCAATTGCTTGAAACATCATTGCAGGATGCAGGTGTATAGAAGCATACACTTGAACCAAAGAGTTGTGGAAACTCCAGCAACCTTGAAGATATTGATGACGTTGCAAAGGGAGCCACTCCTTCATTTACTTCACCTCCTCATGAAGGCAATAAAGGTAAAAGAGGTAGGTATAAATCTAGTTCTAATCATATGCCTTTTGATTTTTCAAAGCATGCTAAATTTCCACATAGATATGGGAAAAGAATTGCTTGTTCCTTTTGTGGTTTGGATAACCATAATGTTTCTAGATGTTGGAAGAGAATGGTCACATACAAGAAACTTTTGAAGGAAAAGAAGTAAGCAGCCAAAGGTCCATTGGACAAGGAAAATCATGTTGTCATGAAGATGCATAGGTGTTTCACTTACTGCCATAAGCAAGGTCATCTTGCTAAAAAGGTGTTGGACTCTGAATCCAGCAATGCTTCCACAAAAGCTGAAGAAGAAGGTGGAAAGAGAAGATGGTAGAAAGGGAAGGGAAGATTCCATGAATGATGTGTCTCAGGATGATTCACATGTTGGTGCTAATGTGCAGACAAAGGAAAGACCTTTGAAATGTATTGGTAAGAAATGGTTAGAATTCTTATCCAATTAAAGATTGCATGTCTATTAATGCATCTGTTTGCATTTCTTTGTTAATGAGATGCAAGTTGCAGGTTTTTTCCAAGAAGGTGAATGGAAAAAGTTGAGTAGGAGACTCACTTTGTTGCTGCAACATTATATTTCATTTCAGCTTCAAAATTACAATGTGCTTAAGCAAAAGTTGAAGGATGAAATGCATCCATAAACATGATATGCATGAACACAGGGATGTTGATGATTTCCTTGTAGTTGAACATGTATGTGTAATTAACTTGCAGGGTTGATTTCTTTGACATGCATGTGATGTTGATTTGGGAGAAGTTAACTTGGTCTCCAAATGGAGATAATGATGAAGTGTTTCATCTTTTGAAAAAGAGTCCTGATGGTCCTTTTCTACATGCTTGACTGAAGAGTCATTTGTTTTAAAAGGCATTTTCTGTGGGCTTGTTGTCTAGTCCATCATTTGTATGCAAATGTAAGACATGGAGGTGTTCACAAGATGTGAAATCTGTTTCTTTGTTGAAGCAAGAGTGTAGGCCATCCAGTTGTTGTTTGTATTTCTATTATTGTTAACAGTTCTTGTTGATAGCTTTTCAAACAAGTACAAATGAAAATTTTGTGGAGCAGATGTACTTCACATTTGTTTGAGCCACCTTGGATCAATGATCAAGGCAGAGAAGTTCAAACTACCTTTTGTGACCATCTTAGCAGGAGTTCTGCAGGAAGGCAAGGAGGAAGACAATTCTTCCCAGGAGGACCAACACATCCAGAAAGGAGAGTGGTCAAAGGCTTTGGTTCAGGGGCACTATGCAAAGCAAGTGTAGGGAGGCTGAAAGAAGAGGGTGTTGTTACTCTCATTTACTGTTCAAATCAATATATCAGTCTTTTGGAGACCAAAATTTCTTTTAGTGGGAAGGCGTGATCCAAAATGGATTTTGGATATACTTCTAAGTCTAAGTGTTCCTCACAAAGGAAAATGAAAGTCCCAGGGCTGCTCTTGGAAATAGTCCCATTGCATAGATCTGTTCATTTTGAATATGATGCAATTTGAACATGACCAAAACGGACTGCGGATGAAGGAGTTATTGTAAAATGAAAATTGCCTAATGTCCTCAGAAAAGGAGGCAATTTCATTAAATTTTGAACTATATTGAAAATTTTGATTTTTAGTATAGGCTCACGGGCCAATCCACAGCTGACACATGGCAAGCCGGGATTAGGCCACGTGGCCCTGTTTGATTGGTCAAAGAGGAAATATCGCATCGCAAATGTGCCAAAGGGAAGGACTTAAACACAGGCCTTAAAGCATTACGATATGCGATTACCGCTTTATCGCATCGCAAAAATCCAAAGGGAGGTTAACAAAAGGTCGAGGCCAATGTGACATGCGATCGTTGGTGGATCGACGTCGGCGTATGCCATAAGGGAAGACCCCCGGGCTGTAGCACCGCGATATTGCGATATGCAATAAAGTGATCGGTCGATGCGTGATTGCACATGGACCATTAGATCGGGTGCGTAGATCAATGGTCAGGATTCAATCAGGGTGATTGGCAATCGACGATTGGAGAACCCCTGATACAAAGAGCCATATGCACAAATAACTCGCGACCTACTGATAAAGCGACTTGCCGATGTTGCGATGAGTGATAATGCGATCGCATCTGGACTGTTGGATCGCGAGTTTGATCGGACGGTGGAGATTTAATGGGGAATATAGCATCACTATTTGTGTTAAGACCATAGACTAGGGCTCCTGCTTGTTGCGATTGCGATATGCGATCAAAGGCAAACCCGATAAGTTTATAGATGCGATTGTATGTATTTTGAAGTTCGGCTGAATGGCTCACAATGTGTTTTTCGTGTGTTTGCTTGTGTATTGCCATTATATGGCTATTTTCGGATTTTATGCAAAGGGAGGCCAAACGACCAGGTTTCCTGTGCCCACCAGTTCATTTTCATTTGTGAACTGATTCTTGACAAGAAATAGTCAATTCCACGCTTCAGAGGTACTGTAACTGCTTTGTATTAAATACACAGAGAACAAAATTGACAGGGGATTTTATTTATCTTTTTATTATATATATATATATATATATATATATATATATATATATATATATATATATTTCACTTGGAGGCCGAGTGAAACACAGACGAGCGCAGAGATCGAGAAAAACACAGAGAGCACAGAGAACTGTGGATTATCGAAGGCTGAGACAGAGGAAGGCGCAGAGGAAGCTCTAGAAGCTTAGAGAGGCTTGGACGCAGAGAATTTGCCAGGAGGGAAATCCACAACGTGAAGTGAATGTGTGGGTAGAGTTGGAGCGTTGAGGAACCCATTAGGAAGCTTGGTGTGCTAAAGCGCTTGATAGGAGATAGCCAGCAGACGTTGGAAAGGTAGAGTCAGAGCGCTTAATAGAGCGAAGCCAGTAGAGGTTGGAGGCAACGCATAAATGCTTCAGTGAAGTATCAGACAACAAAGAGACCAAATGATCGAGCTATCGCTGGTGTTGTTTGAGTTGAAGACATAAGAAGGAGTCCAGAGACAATAAACAATTCTAAGGAGTCAGAGAGGCCAGAAGCTCAAAGGAGCTCAGAGCACTGACTAAAAGAATTAGTCCAGAGAAGCCTAGATCTATTTGCAACTAAAGGACAGCCAGGGGTAAGATGGTATTCCGAGCCCATTGGTTCATTTGTAAACCATATGGGGTTGAGTCAAGGACTTGTAAAAGAATTCAGCCATAATCCCAAAGAACCTAATCGAGTTGATTAGAGCTCAAGGAGATGTAGCCCAAGAGTTTTGGGTGAACTCCATATTACATTTTTGTTCTGTGTGTGTGTTTTATCATTGTTGTTTTACTGTTACATGTATTTACGTCTAAGCATAAACAACATAATTTAGAGAACTAAATAGTGTTAAAAAAAACATAAGCATACACCTATATTTTCAAGCATATTTTTAATTCCACATTAGTTAATCAATAAGATTTGGGAATATTTAAAGCTTTGGAAGTGGGAGAGGTTCTTGTAAGTTGCACGAGAAGCCTAAGTGCCCCATTTTCAGATCATTGAAGTTGGGGCTCCACCTATCTAGATAGAGACCTTGGGCTCCCATGAATTAAGGACCACTACTGAAGACCAAATCATGATCGTTCTTGTTCTCAAAGTAGAAAGTGTAGAATCCTTTACCACAAAAAGATGAGATGACCTCTCCCTTGATGAGCGACTTCTAGTTCTTCTTTGACCAAGATCGAACAGAGCGTGGAGAGGACCAAAGGCCCATGAACTAGCCAATAAGGCCGTAGTCAGCGAGCTTGAGGGGCTGAATCTCAATGTTTGGAATCTCCTTTTCTATTTTCACAAAGCGAGAAGGGCCTTGTTTCTGGAACTTGGGCGCAACAGTAACCAGGGAGTTGAAGGCTGTGACTTCTTCAGCTAGAGACACACCCTAGGCTGGTGCAACCATCAGGGTTGTCCGGCCAAAGGCAACGAAAACTCCAGGCATGGGAGGGGAGAGGAGAAAGAGGGGGAACAAGAATTGGAGGAAGGGGAAAAGGCCCTCAACAAGAAGCCATGGGCACACAACGCCCAATTTTTCCTTTCATAAATGATGAGAAATACATATTTATATTTAATTAATATATTAAATTATATTATTTGTGAAATACAAAATTCTCTTTTATTTATTTGTATATAAAATTATATTAAATTAAAGTTAAAATTCAATATATATTATATATAAATAGATTAATCTAATATAAAATTTATAAATATTTTAAAAATTTAAATTTAAATTATTTTAAATTAAATTTAAAATAATTAATTATAATTATAAAAACTAATTTATATCATAGAGGAAGGAAAATTAATGCTTAATTTTTTTCCTTTTTAAATTTATCATTTCATTCTATGTTAATTTATCGTTTAATTTTATGTTATTTATTAAGTAATTTTAGTGGCTATAGTCTTTGGCTTATTGCCCAACTCATTGGAGGGCCCCCTAAGCGCGTAAGCGCCATGAGATAAGGTAGTCAAAGTGAAATGGAAGAGAAGGACCGAAGGCTCATCTCTTACCCCTATTTGAGATCAGTAGTTGTGAAAGAAATGGGGAATGAGGAATGGGAGCGGGGGGAGAGCTACTCAAACGGTTGGACGGAACGAGGACGTTATGTTGGGTGGAACAAAATTGGGCCGTTTGTTCTAGGTTGTTACCACCATATAAGCCTTCTTTGTGCACTGAGAGGCCTCCAACCAAGTAGCGGGGTGGGACATCAAAACTTGGGCTATGATCTCCTCCTTGATACCACGTATAAAAAACTCCTTGAAGAACTCACCAGTCATCTCTTCTATGCATATTGCCAATCACTCTAAAGAAGCAATATTGTATTCCATTATGCTTGTTTGACATAACTTGGTCAACATCCCTAAAAAATGGGTCCACCTAGAGGACTATCGAGGAGCTATACCAACGTAATCAACATCATGCAAGGATGATTTTTGGATAGGTCCGCTGCAATGGTCGAAGCCTGAGTATGACTGTACTAACATAATGTTTCAATTCCTAATGTTCCACGTTATGTAGGAATTTCACTGTCTGTGCTATAGAGGCTAGGGTTTGCAGGGTTCTAGACTCAGATGCTTAGATCAGCCTCTGCCAGAAGAGAAAGGATCCTCAACATGGAAGTTATGTAAAGCAATGGCCCCTATTATGAAAAAGAATCTCTCGTGGATTCCGGGAAAAAGAGCATACGGTTGTGGGAAGACAGTATAATGGGGAAGCCACCTCTAATCAAATTTAGCAGTTGACATGAACTAAAAGTTTGGATGCACTCTTGAAATCTTATAACGCTGCATGATATTTTAGAATGGAATAATGCCGCCTCGAGAATGTGGAGTAAGTGGAAGAGGATAGATGTCCCTGATCATCTTGTGGAACAATGGACAACACCGACATGGGATCAGAGATGAATTAATTCTTATTTATGGTGCTTCTTGGCCTTGAACCCTTCGACAGTCATCAATTCATGGTAGTTAATGCCTTTCTCTATCCCCTAGACCAAAAGAGGATAACCTTTAGGGATGAACCTATAGGCCTATATTAGTATTAATGTGTCCTTCCTTTCCCCCCGATAATAGTTGGCAACTATGTATGATTCATATTACATATGTAATAACCGATCAAACCACTTTCAACGTATCACCCCTACTCCTTTATAGGGGTCACTCACTCATTCGATGCCGCACCACCCAATAAGCATCAAGGACCGGCAGGGGCTCGACTGTTAGGGAGAGGAAATTGAGTTGCTTGACCAGCTGCCAGTCATAGCACACCCGATTGTTAAGGAGAGGGAACGTTGCCCCTCCTTACTTATTTTCTAGTGGCTTTCGCACCTTGAAAAACCTTCGCCTCCAAAAATGCTATAGAGTTAGGGTGAGGTCACCTAGGCTCTCAAACAGTAACTAAGAGGAGCAACTCCGTTTTGGGTAGGGGTGAGGTTACGAACTCCACTCCGCCGACCAAAGAAAAGGGGAGGGGCCCCAAAAGAGAGGATGCGAAGCATGGCTCGACCACGGGGAGAGGATGCCCCTGGCAGGGTGAGGACTGATAGAGGATCAACTGCTAAGGAGAGGGTGAGCCTGTCGAACTCTCAACCTATGGAGCGGTATGTTAAGTGACTCGACTAATAGGAGAGGAACGAACACTTGAATAATAAGGCCACCATCACTTGACCAATGAGAGAGGACCAACAGGGGATCGACTAATAAGGAGAGGAACCTTGAAGAGAACTAAAAGGCCACCATCGGCTCGACTAATAAGGAGAGGAACTTGAGTTTGCTCAACCAACTTAGTTGACTTATTTGAGAGGGCCACCCAATAAAGTCAAATTAAGGATGGCTTGACAACAGGAAGAGGGATCTCTATCTATTATCTACGTCATTCATTCATTGTCATTTCATTCCATTTATATATGTCATTATGCATGAATGAGACATGTCATCGGTAATTCATTATACATTCTTTATATATGTCATTATTGACTGATAAGAGAGAGAAGAGAAAGAACCCTTTCTTGTTAATGGGTTGTTCCCGACCTCCAGAGGATAACTCATGGTGCCTTACCTAGCCTAGAACTTACTTATAGATGTCGTACCTTCCTCTAGTAAGGCCTTGCTTCATTATGGATGTAATTCTTTATGGTAACTTCAATGACTTCTCTTTGCCCTCTACTTTCTCATACCGGGTGAGAAGGTCCAAGGAGTAGGTGAGAGTGGATAGAACCTGCCTTGAGATAGGGAGCAAATATATCATTTTGTATGAATGGATGTAAATCCAACCGAATCCCCAAGATTAGAGATTGTATTATCTACTACTAGTATGCTGGTATGATGAAATGATTGATGCTGGTATGCTAGTATGCTAGGATGTTGGGATGATGACTGACGTTGGGATGGATGCTAGGTTGGATGATGTTAGTAGCTGTAGATTAGGTAGCGAGGTATAGAGATAGAGCTATCTCATGGTTGGGGCGAGGCTGGAAGGGAATAAACATAGTTTGAATGAGGCTGGCTTGAGACATACTTGGAATGAGGCTGGGCTTTATACACCTAGTTTGGACAAGGCTGGAAAGGGATACAATGAATAGATAAGAAGTTGGCTAACCTACCCTAATAAGTAAGTGGGATTCCCCTCCTTGGTCAGGCCTTTGGTCTAATTATGGGTTCAGGTTAGGCACTTCAATGATAGCAAGGAGACCAAGCGCTAGTGAGGATACTTGGTAGGGATAGACAGAGATCACTAAGATAAGACAAGCCATACAACGAGGATAACCCCACTTACTTATTAGGGTGGTAGTAAGAGAAGCGGGAGGAAATAACCTACCAGATAGGGTGGCTAAGAGACTATGAAAGGCGATAAGGGAGACAGAGATAATCCCACTGGTATATTAGGTGGGGTTAGAGAGAAGTTATTTAGTGGCAACCAACAGATCTAGGGTTAGTGCCGATAAGCTTAGTTCCATAACCGTACAGATAGGGCAGTAAGAAAGAGAGGCTATGGGTAAGACAGATAAGAGCACTGGATTTGACCTACAGTACTTGAGCTAGACCAGAATACTAGTAGGTTGGTGCTATGGGAGAGAAGAGCATGCAACATTCATTATAGCCTTTGGTTCGAAGTGATAGGTGGAAGGAAGGCGTAGCCATACATCCATCTGATCTTGTGAGGGGTTACTATTCTGATCCTACTATTGAGGAGAATAACCACAGAGCTGACTACTGATTGAAAGGGTAGGGCATTTTCACAAGCCACTGAATCTCAAGCTACTGAATCTGGCTGGTAGGGAACACTTAGACTAGTCCTTACCAGAGGGTGTACAAAGAAGGCAAGGTTATGAACATGTAGGCAAGTCAGAAGGGAAGTCTGGTAGAGAGGTGGTAGAGAAGGTTGTGTCCATGGTTTCTAGATTCACCCTTCAGTGCATATGAAAGGTTCTCACTTTCCCTATTCCTTCCTAGGTTCTTTCTTTCCTGAACTATACGAAACGAATAGGTCTTGGTGGGAAGGTCTTGTCATTCATTAGGCAAGAGCCAGGAGTGAGACAAGAGAGAAAGACAACTGGCCTTCCCCCTGCCAAAGAGAATAGGGAAGCGAAAGCGATTATTGCGGGTTCAAGTGACTCTGGTAGGTTTAGGCTAGTAAGATAAGATGCCACTGGTAGGCTAGTAAGACAAGTCATAAGGCAAGTCATATGTGCTATAAAGAGATCTAATCACGGGAAAGAAAGATAAGCCAGGCCATTGCTAGGCCATTATAGAGATAAGCCACTGTAGATATAAGCCATGCCATCAAACCTGCTTAGCCCAGCCCAGCTAAGCCCCAATTTAGATAAGCTATTCCTTTCTTAATAAAGAAATAGGGGATTCAACATTGGTTGGCCTAAGTCTTGAAGGGTCATGTTGATGCAACCTATGAAGTAAGAGGGAGTCTCGAGGGAATCTGGAGGCACGTAACCCCACATTCTTTTTCTTCTATATTGAATATCTCCATTACAATTCTCTTTTATTCCCTCAATCAGTCTCAGTCCCAGGCCTAAGAGCATATGATCTCCCTCACCCACAGATGGGCGAGCGTTCAAACCCTCACCATATGAATAGTGAGTGACCCCTCACCATATGAATAGTGAGTGACTCCGTCCCTATGAAAGAGTAGGGCCCTATGGTCGATTGAGCCTGAAAACCTAAGAGTTGGTGTCACTATCCCTACCCTGCTCGGGGTGAGCCGCTAGCCTTTGTGAATGCAGGCACCTAGCTCACGTCAACTTACACCTACACCATCGGGTCTCACCTATAGGTAAGTTTCGTTATGGCATTCTTACTCTCACTCTTTAGGTTACTCATGATTTTTTAGTCAAGTTTCAATTATTACCATGAAATTCACTACTCAAATGCACCCTAAAAGTTTATATGGGTCTAAAAATAGTAGCTAAAATGCACCATGAAATACAGTTTCCCTTACTTATGTAATAACGAACTCTCCTCTCCCTATAGATTGGTGGTCGAGCGACTCTATCGCGTACCTCTCTTTAACAGTCGAGTCACTCCAGTTCTTCTCCTGAATTGTTCAGTCATTATTCTGTCTCCTCCTTCCTTGATCTAAGTTGTCCTTCCTTGATATAAGTTGGGCTAAGGTTCCTCTCCCTTATGGTCTTTAGGCCTTACAACACCTTAACTAGGCCATTTCATGAGCTTTCCCCAGGAGTTGGTTGGAGAGCCCACTTCCCTATGAAGTTGGAAGGAGAGTTCCCCCATGATGGTTGGAGCGCTATCACTTGTATGGGTTGCTTCAAGATCCCCCTGATCGTTATTGCTTGCCCCCATGAAAATGGAGTGCCACTGCTCGAGATAGACACCCCGAAGCTAGATGATGAACCAGATTATAAAATATACCACATAGACGGACGAGTGGATACAACATCAGGGCTCGACATGTCTTATAAGGTGAGGTTAGTTAGGCCAATAGTGAGTTAGACATTCTGGGTGCCAACTTCAGGACAAAGAAGATGGATTGCTTTTGTCACCTTCCCATAATGCCCTACGGGGGCTAAACGCTGAAGATAGAAGAGAAAACACCCACCCCATTGATGAACAAGGTGATAACGAACGAGTGCTATGGAAACTGCCGATAACCCAGTGGAAGAAACACCATCAGGTCTGGTCTTGTCAGGTGCAGTCTAGTAAGGTGAAGCGAGTGAGGCCAATAGTGAGCCAGTCAGGCCGCGCGATCCGGGCACATGTTATACGGGCAGGGTCCACAACGGTCTTATCAGGTACACTCTTATTCAGTGAGGTTAGCTAGCGAGTCAGTCAGGCCAGGATACGCCACATAGTCCGGGCTCAGGACTAACCAGTTTGATAAAATATGCCAGAGCCAATTGCATTTAGCGAAGTTGTGTTATATACAGAGTTATGCTTGGTTATATACTTACTTTGTTCATCAATAAAATACCGTTTGATGATCTCAATGGCAGGCAACCAGGAAAGGTGCGGACCCAACCCCATGATCCTTTAAGTGGCGGATGCAGATGTGGCTGAGTGATGTTGAGCCTAAGAAACAACCCTGGGATATATATATATATATATATATATATGTTGGGCCAGAAAATGAGAAATCACTTGAATCACCTGGCCGCCCATGAACCATGAATGAGAGTTGGGCCACTGGTTGGTCCATCTACCTCGAGAGGCTTAAGGCCTGCTACAAGGCTCTGAGGCTCAATCAATGAGTGATACCTTCTACCTAAATCCCCTGGTTTCAGATTGATGGAGCAAAATGCAATACGGCTGGTGCGATAAGGTTGGTCCGATAAGCGAGGGTCCATAGGCGAGTATTCCTTGACCCATGATCTGGACTGAATCATTGCCCTTGTGATTATCCCACTTCAACTTGATAGAAGCACCTACCCATGAGGGTTGGAAGGAAGGATCGACACAGTTTGCCCCTGATTGCTATCGCTTGCCCCCATGAGCTTTTAGCACTAAAGCTTCATGATTGGGGGAAGAATCGACACAGTTTGCCCTCAATCACTATCGCTTGCCCCTTTAGGTTGGTTGGATAACTCCCCATGAGGGTTGGAGGAATGACACAACTTGCTTGATGTTGCAATAATTGCTTACGCTTGCCGGAATGGTTGATTGAGCGCTAACGCTTCCCCCCAGGTTTTAGGGCTTATGCAAGATCCAACAGGCTTTAGGGATTACGCGAAATCCAACATGATTTTGATAGAGTGATACCAATAGATACACGAGAGCAGGGAAACTGCCGCATAGACGGACGAGTGAATTGTTTTTTCAGATGTTGATACGATAGCCCAGTTGAGCACTTGTTGAACACAAAACAGTTGAAGTGGACAACCAGTTGACAATGAGTGGTTCATAGATATAGTTTTTAGCTATAGTCGATTTAACAACGAGTGGTTGAGCGAGAGACGAATTGAGAACGAAACAGTTGAAGTCGATAACGAGTTGTTACAGTAAGGGGGTCAGCAATAGCCAAGTCACAATTAGGTGAGGTAAGTTATTATGCTGCATGGTGTTATATATGCATTGTAGATAGTGCTGAATATGGTGGTTAGTCACCTAACATAATCAAAAATACCGTGTTATAGTAGGCACGCTGTGTGAAATAATGGAATAATCTCATATATAACAGGAGATGAAATTGAGGGAGATCTCCTAATATGACAGGTACCCGACCTGGTACTTTATGGGTTGGTATGTAGCTAGGGAGATTGGATGCATGCCTAGATTACTTAGCCTTGCATGCGAGTAAGTAAGGTGTGATTAGGTGGTATGCCTGGCTAATAGTAGGTTGAGTTTCTATGCTTGGTTGGAATACCGAGTGAAAATGAGAAGGGTCGGGTGAAATGGATTACGATATGACGAGAATCTAATATAAGAGGTATTGTAAAGTTCACCTTTCAGGATATGTCATGAGATGACACGAATGGTTGATTCCCCTTCAAACTTAACGAAGTGGGGAATAGCGATATGCACATTCACCTGATAATGAATTGGTTCCTCTCGATGGCGGCGATGGCGGCTTTAATAGTCGAGCCTACTTACGCATCCTCTCCTTAACAGTCGAGCCCTGCCAGACCTTATGGTCGAGCGCCTAACAACAACCTCTCCTCTCCCTCTCGACAGTCGAGCGATGGTGGCCTTTAGTCGAGAGTTCGCTTTCCTTGATGCTATTGGGTGGTGGGCATCAGAATGAGTGACTGAACCCCTATAAAGGAGTAGGGGCGATGGTGGACTTTTAGACGAGAGTTCGCTTAAATCACCCTGCAGGGGGCATCCTCTTCTGTTAGTCGAGCATGCTTACGCATCCTTATGGTCGAGCAAGGTGAGGTAAGGAAGTCAGCAAGGTTGTTTTGTAAGTCAGGCAGTGTAAGTTCCAAGAAGGTGAATTGTTGAAATCAAAGCGAAATTGAAAATGAATTGCGAGAGCATAGCCTGCCACTTCATGGATGAGGTTCTATCTCTCTTGACTGAAGGTGCTCTAGTCCCTTATTCCTGTAGTGAAGTCTCCATTCCACTGCCTGTTGAGATATGTCGAACAGAAAGCGAGACTCCCCTATTTGTTGTTGTTGAGTGTAGTACTAGGACAGAGAAAGCTGGACTACAACACCTACAATGGACCTACAATGGAGAAGAATTACATCTCTATAACTTACCCTACCTCCTCTTCCCATTGTTGTATTAGCAGTGGAGTAAGCCTAGGGGGATTATAGGCATTGACTATGGCGGTCTCCCAGGTATCGGCTACAGGGTATAAGACTGGGTATCGGGCACTGACTTTTACTGTTGCTTATGGCATAGAGCCAGCAGAAAATGATCACCTATCCTACCTATTCAAATGCCTACCTATTGAAATGAAATGAAAATGAAAAAGTGAAATGTAGATATGCGAGTCCAAGTGAAACGTATAGATGCGAGTTTGGAAACATGGTGGGGGGATTTTCTATTCCAATTGGTGTACTTAGGGAATGGTGATAATAAGGGGATCACCTCAAATGGTATACCCTAACTTCTTGCCTGCTCCGAACCAACCAATAAGTCTCCATTTGTTGGGAACTTGGGGTGGGATTTTCTACTTCCTCTTGGCTAGCCCCGTAAATGCCTCCTTAAGCTGTGTAATGGTGAATAAACTCCCTAGCGATAAGAGGGAAACTGCATAAAAGAGCATGGTTAATTGTTGTCTATTTAGGGAGGTGCTAAGGATCACCTATGAAATAGTTTAATTGACATGGAGCTTCACTCTGTCTTCACTTTGTCTGAAAATATGGATGGGGCGGGGCTATAAGCCTTAACTATAGGGCTAGTGTCCTAGCCACTCAGTGCCATAGAATAATAAGATCGTGTCTCGGCCCATTGACACCAGGTTTTTCTACTAGTTGACTGTTGTATAGTAGTTCTTTCTCTACGGACTAAATAAGGAAGGGAGAAAGCAGCAAGAGAGATTGGAAGCAGAGATCATTCATCGGTAGAGGCAGATCTCGACCAGTCACAGGAGGGTAGATCAAAAGCAGTAAGTCTAAAATGTAGGTCGGAGTGGGCAGGCAGGTAATTGAGATGTCGAAGGTAGAGTGGGGAGCGAGTTGGTCGATGAAGGGTTGAAGGATCGGTTCCATCCATGATTCTCTTCAAATTGTGGAGTTGTAGGTATGGCTGCAATGGCCGGGTCCCCAGGTTAGGTATCCAGGCTAGGGGGTGGGTCCCTGTCGCTCTTTCTTATTCTATGCACTTAGAGTAGGACACACTACTAGATGAAAGCCATAATAGTTTAGGACGTTATGGAGAATTTGGCACGAACACGCCCTTTCTCCTGGGCAGCACGGCGGATCGAGAACTAGTCACGTAGAACTCCATCCTGCCTGTTTTCACATAACTGTACTGTACCACACAAACAACCCAAGCACCTCTAGGGCACAGGGGATCAAATCACGTCCAACTAGTAACGGGAGAGTCTCTCCAACGAATGGGCCCGTAAAAGAATCTCACCTCTTGTCTATGTATCATGGGTGTTTTGTTACTATTGGGAAGGGTAGGCAAGCTGTTGTATCTGCTATCTAAAGAGTAGTTGTAGTGTAATCCCACATGCACTAAGAACTATATAATGAAAGTGAAACATAGATATGCGACACGTAGATATGTGAGTAAGTCAAACTCTCCCTTCTTTTATTATTGATTTCTAGCAATAACTAAACTAAATATTGGCATCCGCCTCTCATAACATAGAGAACCTTCTGGAAATGGCATGAAAGGACCGGTTGGGAGTGAGACTGTCAATGGATCGGCTGAATCATAAACACTGGGTACTCTGACTAGGGACTATGCCAAGAGTTCATGCGCTAACAAGAGCTTATAGAATTAGAGTATGTTTTTGTATGCCCATTTCCATATTCAGATTATAAGTGAAAATGGACAAGTTCAACGTATAGATGCAGGTATCATACATCATGTAGAATAACTACTTCTAACCAACCACCCTCCTGGGCACGGGGAATGGAAAACAGGTAACGCAAAAGATCCTCCCGGGCATGGGGGATATAAACAAGAAGCTTGTGTGGATTAATACCCCTCCTGTGGCAGGTGGAAAGAGAAGGTGGTGGGCAGTAAACAACCACAACCTCCTGTCAAAATTTCATGGGTAGAGCATTTGTGAAGGGTAGGGAAGTTGGATAAAAAGGGGTAG
>APFE031706123.1:0-11616 GCA_000404065.3 Pinus taeda
CACCTTTTTGAAGGGGAAGAGCATGTCAGGTCCCTATAATACTAGTGCATCCCCCATATTGTTAATTTTGTGCCCCATGTAGCCCCCATATTACTATTGTTGTGCTCCATAAAACCTCACTATTATTATTGATTTCCCCTTACATTATTATTGTTATGTAGGCCCTAATTATATTGTGACCCTTTAGACTCCTATATACCAATGAGATCTTGTTATTTGTATCATCCAAGAATTGTTCATTTATGTGATGTAAAAGGAGGTTTCCCCCTCAAAGAGGCTTATTTTTAAGTCATTGATCTATCTATTCTTGTGTCACTCTTGATTTGGTTAAATAACAAAGATCCAATGCACAAGTTTCAAAGGTGAAAACAACAACCCCATTCTTCCTCCTCCCTATGACCAGGGGCCTAGAGCCATGTGGATCCAACCACAAATTTATCGTCAGAAAGGAAAACCATAGAATGAGACCCCTCTAATTGCTCATATGCATTGACCCACTGCAAAAATGACCTAGCTTTTGATATAAAAATCAAATGAAGCACAACCTCTGTATTTAAAGAAGTATTAAATATCAAACCATTTTCTTTGAGCCTATCTCAAAGGGTCTGATAGTTAACTAAATTCCCATTATTCCCAACACTAAGAGAGCCAAACTTATAATGGACCACAAATAGCTGAAAATTTTTAAGCATAGAAGAACCAATAGTAGAGTACCTCACATGATTGATGGCTAAGCTCCTTAGCAGATTTTTGAGCTTGGACTCGTCAAAGACATTAGTCATGAGGCCCACATCGGTTATGGTATGAAAAATTCCATTGGTCACATTTACGACTTTCACACCCTCCTGCCCACAATGTTGAAAGGTGTGCAAGGCTAAAAAACAAAGTTGAGTCACCTCTGGATTGCGAAACATTCCCACCACAACACATTCTTCCTTTATAACATCATTCAAATAGAAGTCATCATTTTCTTCTTCAAGGGTAAAAAATTGCGAAATCAGGCTTCCTGCATGGGCTCTAGGGCCTATTGTATGGAATTTTCAGAGAAAATTTTTGTGGGTATTAGGGACATGAGACAAGCATATAAAAGTACAAAGACCAAATTTTGTGAGGAAATTGTATGAATGGAGGCTACTGGGTTATGGGGATAGTTTTGTAGAGTACCTGTAGGGTTTTGGAGCATAATTGAGTAGAGCTTTGGAGAGCAATAAAGAATACATGCTACCATTTTTCAAATAATTAATGGAGGGGGTTCATGGCATTTCAGTGTTGGGTTTCAGGTAAATCCCATGTGTTTTGGTCAATCTAACAATCAATGTGTGTTTCTTGTGGAGAGGAGTATTAAATAATTTTGAAGAAGATTGATCAAAATTCTCATATCAATCTATGTTAAGGTTTTATGGACAATTAATAGAAAAGTCTCCACCAAAAGAAAAACAAAGAGCAATGAAATACAAAATCCTTACCACCTTGGAAAATTTCATTATGAGAGAGATGCCTCCCATGGCCACACCCTACATACCCTCTTTGGTCACTTTGGCATTTTCAATGTGCTTGAAATACACAAATGTGTAGTTCCACTACAGGTACATCATTATATGGTCGATCTCCCAAACTTAATGAACTCTTCCATGAGCATAGGATCTATGCTCTTGTTGGTCATACTGCCTACCCATAGATTGTGTGATTATGGAGCTTCCTCCTCCTCACTCCCCTTTTCCTGGAGGGTATTCCCCTATGGTGTCCCCCCATGAGTGTCATGGTTTAAAAGAGCTTTCCCAATAGAAGGAAACACATTATGCATCCAAAAGGAGGTGGCTTGAGTTAAAAAAATGGAGGCTAAGAATCAAAAGAAAAATTGGTCCAAATAAATCCATATTTTCACTTATTGATTGCCATAATATGGGCCACAAAGTAGCACCTCTTAGATTGGCCATTGGTTCCCCTTGAGGATGCATCTCATAAGTCTTCCTCATTGATCACTCTATCACCTACCGATGAAGGTATCAAAGAATCACAAATACCAAATATGAAATATGAGTGGCATGCGGGGGATAAACAGTTAATTGGGGTTTTCTATTGAGTTCTAATTATTATATATAGGTATAGTGTTTCTATTATTTGTTATTAATATCGTCGATGAAATAAAATTTGTATTTATCATAGCCTCAAGACAAGAAAAGGGTGTGGTTACTTTTGGTAAATGGTGCATGTAACATGCTTGACTCTTTCTCTTCTTTTCCACTTGCAATTCAATGGGTTGTGTTCCATGACACATAGACTTGGATAGCAGTATGCATTGGGTGCCCATCCTCATCTACGTGGAATTATTTGCCATCTGAAGTTGATCCTTAGCTTAGCTCGATATGGTTGTGATGAATTGGTATTTTCATTAGTATTGCAATAAACATGGAAAACCATCACAAGAACAATGAATTTGAGATAATTCGTCATAATACTAACGAATGCAGGGAGATTAGAAAAAATTAAAATTAAAAATTTGACATTATTCTTGTAATTTTTAATGATATGATAGGTTGTACATCATACTATTTCATCAACATTTATTCCTATATGTAGTAGTGGCAATTGCAATTAGGATTGATCGATATCAAAAGAAAGGAGAAAAGAGACGAAAACCTCAAATTTCGTTATAATAGGTAAACGTTGCAAATCAACTCATTTTTGAGTTTTTCCTTTAGTTAACCTGGATAGAGAATTTGGCATTAGTTGTTGGTTCCTCTACTAGACCCTCAACATATAAAAGCTTTTTAAAGATGTGTTTTGTTGTGAATTCTCAATATTTCAATATTGCTAAGCTTATGGTCACAACCCTAGTTACGTGGCATTGTGGTGTAACTCTTGAGGGCGAAAGGCCCCCAACATATCGTCATGTTAACACTTATTCGAAGGAAAGAGTTTTGGATCTGTTGATATCTCAATACCTAATTAGCACTAGGTCACATCCCCTAGTCATGAGAGAACTAAGGTGTATCATCTAAGGGCTTAAGCCCTTGGCATATCACCATGTCGATGCTTTGGTTAAATACAAATTTTCATGTTTTGTTGATATTTTGAGCCTTGGTAAGTACCCAATCTCAACACTTAGTCATAAAAGTGCTTAGCTATAGCTCTAGTGACTTAATCCCTCTACATATTAGCTACTGAGAATTATATAGGTGCACTAAACATTGAATCCCTCGATAGCCCAACATCTTGGTGACTAGACTTGTCAACTACTAAAAAAATCACCAACACTAGATAGAAACATTTTTCTTTAGTCGTACAAAAGAAGCTTGATTTTGAAAGATTTTTAGTGTTACAGTTTTTATGGTTTTCCCAAAATCCCAATATAAAGTGAAATTTGGTGGTTAGGAGCCTCAACGTCCCCAATCATGGCATTTGATAATAAAATATGCAATCGGTCTAATTTTGTCGCTTTGGATAGATTGATACTAGGGAAGAAGTACATCACTCATTAATTCCTCTGATATCTAATATCATGGTAGATCATATCATTAACTAACAAAAAAGGTTGTCAACTCTTGACTGAAATGTTTCCTGTCAAAAGGGTATAAAATCACTTGTTTAGCAAGTGTTTCCTTTGTTAAATATTTCCAAGATTTTTTTCGATATGTTGATATAAAGTTAAACATGGAAGATGAGGTGATGAATGTTCCAAGGAACTGGTAGGCACCTGAACACATCATAAGGACATTTGGTATAATGCCAAGGTTGCATGAGCATCGAATTTTGAAAAGTTGAGGTATAATTTTATGAAGCACTTGCCGTTGTAAACGCAAATGTTTGAAAATTGAGATTGAGGGAAGCACATATTCTAAAGGAGTTATGTTGTAAGGCATAATTTTGAAATGTGGGTTGAAGGAAGCACCAAATTAAAATCTATTACGCTAGAGGTGTTTGTTTTAAAGTAATACAAAAAAAATGAATGTGTAAAGATAGATAACAAAGCAAAACTTAGAGAAGAAAAGTTGATCATTACAGAACATACTTCATAGCAAATATTAGATAGGACTGGTGTCTCCTATAGGTTGGTTCCTATAAAGACGCTGAGGGGATTGATGTCCCTTATAGGTTGGTACCTACATAGTAGTAGAAGTGATTGGTGTCTATTGTAGGTTGGTGCCTACAAAGTAGAAAAGGTGATTGGTGTGTCTTCTAAGTTGGTGTCTATAAAATTTTGTATAAAGAATTTTTGTGGTTTTCCACCAAAAAGGCTTTCATGTATATGTCGTGTTTCATGTTTTGCTCATGCGTTTGATGTTGTATGGTGTTTGAATGTTTAAATAAGTAATAATTTCACCCCCCACACAAATCCTCTCCGTATAAGTGTGGATCCAACACTTTAAAGGAACCAATAAGATTCAAGATGATGATTTCAATTGTAAGGGTAAATATCTTTGAAGAAAAAGAAAGAAAAATATTTATTATTATTATTATTATTATTTTTATTATTTTCTACTTATATCATTATTTGTTCACTAAAATCTCAAGTGTACGCACTCATTGGATGCATAATTAAATTCCACAACAATGATTACCCACTCTACATATTTTTTATCGATCCAAATAGAATAAAATAAAAATATATGAAAAATACATGTTCTTTAAAATGAAAATTTTCACCTTTTTCTAGTTCATCTCGCTTGAGTCCATCAAAAGTAACACTACTTTTCATGTATTTTCAATTCCTCTCATTGTGAGCTTATCAAAAATATGTAGATTAAGTAACACTACTTTTCATGTATTTTCAATTCATCTCATTATGGACTTATAAAAATTATATAGAATAAATACGCATTACATGTAATATTTAATCATGGATAGCAGAAACATGTTTTTTAATGTATTTCAAATTCAACTCATTTGAATTTATTAAAAATATTCAAAATAGATACTTCTTGGATACATAATATAATTTTGTTCCAATAAATACCTACACTTAATCTTTGAATAACAAATAATAAATAGTTAAAAATATTAAAAAATATTTCTTTTTTCTTACAAAACTTATAATTCATAATTTATTAATTTAAAAACTATTTTATTATTTTCCTAAAAAATTACCCTAAAAATGAATTAAAAAAAAAAAATTAAAACATCTTAAAAATTAATAAAAAAATAAAGAAAAATCAAGTTTTATAATAATACTTAGCTATAATAAATTTAATTTTTTATATCTTTATTTTTTAAAAAAATAAACTAAAATATCTTAAATTAATAAAAAATTAAAGAAAATCAAATTTATAATAATACTTTATCTTATAATAATTAATTTTTTAACATAATTTCAATAAAATTGAAAACCAAAATTCCTTTAAAAAATTTTAAATCAAAATTCCAAAAGAAAAAAGCAAAAAGCACCATGCTTTGGGGACCACTCCAAGATGATATCATCTAGACATGAACTTTGTTAGCTAATATAACTTAACATAGTGAAAGTTTTGTGCGATTATTTATGAGACAAATGAACATTCAGAACACCTCCTTATGCCAGCCTCGCTACGACCTCCTCAAACACAAAAGTTTCGTGTTTTGACTAAGCTAGAGGCTTGGGTTCTTGGAGCCTTGCCTTGGCTTCTCTGGTAGTTCATAAGAGATAGATCATTCTTTGGAGAAGCAAGTTGTGGTTTCATGTTCCATTATTGGATATAGTGTTTCATCCATGTAATAGTGTACTTTGGATATTTCATTCTTAATCAAAATCACTATGAGCCGACATTTCTTCATACATGTATCCTAGATATAATAGGACTATTCTTGTTATGTTTATGGTATATGTTGCTTTAGTTACATAATAAATTAATGAACTAATTCATTGCTTAGATATGGCTATTATTGAATAAGTGTTGTTATGCTTTCATGATTGTTCCTTATTATGTGGACTAATTTGCAAGTAATCAACAAGTATTTCTCTTCCTTCACGGGTCCCCTTTTAGGATAGTACTATTACTTTTCTAATCAAGGGTTCGTTCTTTTTTACCATCCATGGAAGTTCCCCTATGCACCTTACATTGGGTGTCTCACAAAGCTTACAAACTTGCTTCCCAAAGAGGTGTTATGATATTTTGTGTGTGTGTGTGTAACCAAGGCATATCTTTGAAACCTTTCCAACGGTGGTCAGACCATATGCTCGGATGGGACTCCTACACCAAACGGTGTGAGGTCTAATTGGGAAATCACATCGAGGAGATCCCCTTATATGTTGGCGACACCCAAAACTATCAACAGAAGGGTAATAAATTATCACCCAAGTACTAAGGTCCTTAAAAGGTGTTGCAAAACATTGGTACTATGGTATACAAATTGGAGTTGTTTGCATCTTCCCAAGTACATGTAGTTTTCCATGTTTCATGCTTAAAAAAGGTTATAGGTGACAAGTTCCCAGTTCAAGCAATATTTCCATAAATTAACGAGGAAGGAAAAATCATATTGGATCCTGAAGAAGTCATGGAAACAAGAATTGACAAGTACAAAATCGATCAATCTTAAAGTATCTCATTAAGTGGAAGAACTTATTCGCTAAAGATTGGATGATAATTTTATACATAAGTATCAAGAACTACTCAAATGTTGAGTACAACACTTTTTTGAAGGAGAGGTGCATGTTAGGTCCCTATAATACTAGTGTAAACCCCATATTGTTATTATTGTGCCCCATGTAGCCCCCATATTGTTATTGTTGTGCCCCATAAAAGCTAACTATTATTATTGTTGTCCCCTTACATTAGTATTGTTATGTAGGCCCTGATTATATTGTGACCCTTTAGAATCCTATATATACCAAGGAGGCCTTGTCATTTGTATCATCCAATAATTGTTCATTTATGTGAAGTAAAAGGAGGCTTCCCCCTCAAAGACGCTTATTTGCAAATCGTTGATCTGTCTTTTCTTATGTTTATGTGATTTAGTTACATAACAGAGATCCAATGCACAAGTTTTAGAGGTGAAAACCACAACCCCATTCTTCCTCCTCCCCATGATCGGGGGCATAAAGCCATATGTATCTAACCAAAAATTTATCAACAGAAAAGAAAACCATAGAATAAGCCCCCTCTAACTACTCATATGCATTGACAATCCATTGAAAAATTGACCTAGCCTTCGATATAGCAATCAAGTGAAGCACACCCTTTGTATTTGAAGAAGTATTGAAGATAGAACCATTTTCTTCGAGCCTAGCTCAAAGGGTCAGATAGTTAACTAAATTCCCATTATGCCCAACATCGAGAGAGCCAAACTTATAGCCAACCACAAATGGTTGGACATTTTTAAGCATAGAAGAACCAACAATAGAGTACCTCACATGATTGATGGCTAAGCTCCGAGATTTTTGAGCGAAGACATTAGCAATGAGACTCACATAAGTTATGGTATGAAAAATTCTATTGGTCGCAGTTACGACTCCCGCACACTCCTGCCCACGGTGTTGTACGGCGTGCAGGGCTAAATAACAAATTTGTGTCGCTTTTGGGTCGCCATAAATTCCTACCACACCACATTCTTCCTTTATAAAATCAACCGAATAGAAGTCATCGTTTTCTTCTTCCTTGGTAAAAAATTATGAAATCGAACTTCGTCCATGGGATCCGGGGCCTATTGTATATATTTTTCAGGGGAAACGTTTATGGGTACTAGGGGCATGTGACAAGAATATAGAAATGCAAAGACCAGGGGTTGGGAGGAAATTGTACGAATGGAGGCTAATGGGGTTATGGGGATAATGTTGCAGAGGACCTATAGGTTTTTGGAGCATATTCGAGTAGATATTTGGAGAGCAACAAAGAATACATGTTGTCATTTTTCAGATAATTAGTGGAGGGCGTTCATGGAATTTTCGTGTTCGGTTTCAAGTAAACTCTGTGTGGTTTCAGTCGATCAAGGGTGTGTTTCTTGCGGTGAGGAAAATTAAATAAGTTTGAAGAAGATGATAAAAAATTTAAAGAAGTTGATTAAAAATTATCATATCAAGCTAAGGGTTTATGGACAATTAATAGTAAAACCTCCACCATAGGAACAAACAAAGAGCAACGAAATACAAAATATTTACTGCCTAGGAAAATTTGATTATGAGAGAGATACCTGCCATGGCCACGCCCTACAGACCCTCCTTGGCCACTTTGGCATTTTCAATGTGGTTGAAATACACAAATGTCTAGTTCTGCGATGGGTACACCATTATATTGTCGATCTCTCCAAACTTAATGAACTTTTCCATGAGCATAGGATCTATTCTCTTGTTGGTCACATTACCTACCCATACAATGTATGATGATGGATCTTCCTCCTCCTCACTCCCCTTTGCCCAGAGGGCATTCCCCAGTGGTTCCCCCCACGAATTTCATGGTTGAAAAGAGATCCACTGATAGAAGGAAGCACATTATGCATCCAAAAGGAAGCAGCTTGAGTTAAAAAAATGGAGGCTAAGAATAAAAAAAAAGATTGGTCGAAATGAATACATATATGCACTTATTGATTTCCATAGTTTGGGCCACAGAGTAATGCCACTTGGTTTGGCCATTAGTTCCCTTTGAGGATGTATCTCATAAGCCTTCCTCATTGATTGCTCTATCGCCTATTGATGAGGTATCGAAGATTCAAAAATAACAAATATAAAATATGAGTGGCATGTGGGGGATAAATAGTCAATTGGGGTTTGCCATTGAGTTCTTAGTATTATATATAGGTACAATGTTTCTATTATTTGTTGTCAATATCGTTGCTGAAATAAAATTTGTATTTATCATCATCTCAAAACAAGAAAAGGGTGTGGTTAATTTTGGTGAATGGTGCATGTAACACGTTTGACTTTGTCTCTTCTTTTCCAGTTGCACTTCATTGAGTTGTGTTTCATGACACATAGAATTGGCTAGCAATATGCATTGGGTGGCCATCTTCATGTACGTGGAATTATTTGCCATATGAATTTGATCCTTAGCTTAGTTCGATATGACTGTGACGAATTGGTCTTTTTGTTAGTATTGCTATGAACATGGAAAACCATCGCAAGAACAACGCTTTTGAGACAGTTCATCGTAATACTGATGAATGTGGGATGGGTGACCTCCCGAGAAGCCCTGGTTACCAGGTGCAAGCCCCGGAAGTGATGATTAATGCTATGTGATTCATTTCACTAGTTTCAATCCCACTTCTTCACCCCTATGAGCATCACCCGATACAATGAGTACTAAGTGGACTACCTAAAAATCATGAGAAATTAGTTAGTTACAATTACCTCTCATGGAAATGGTCATAGATGAATGACTTACTTAATGCAGTTGAATCCAAAAAAATGATATCTAAAATAAAAATAAAAATAAATTAACATTATTCTTGTAATGTTTGATGATACGACATATTTTAGTCGTATCGTCATACTATTCCATAAAAAATTATTCCTATATGTAGTAGTGGGAATTGCAATAAGGATTGAGCCATAGTAGAAGAAAGGAGAAAAGAGGCAAAAACCTCAATTTTTGTTATAATAGGTAAACATTGCAAATCACCTCATTTTAGAGTTTCTCCTTCAGTTAACGGGATAGAGAATTTGGCATTAGTTATTGATTACTATACTAGACCCTCAACATATCAAAGCTTTTTAAAGGTGTGCTTTTTTGTTTATTCTCAATATTTTAATATTGCTAAGATTATGGTCACAACCCTAGTTACGTGGTGATAAGGTGTAACTCCTAAGGGCCAAAGCCCTCCAACATATTGTCATATTGACACTTTATTAAAAGGAAAGATTTATGGATCTATTGATATCTCGATACCCAATTAGCACTAGGTCACATCCCCTAGTCATAAGAGCAATAAGATGTAGCATTTAAGGGCTTAAGCCCTTTGCATATCACCATATCGACACTTAGATTAAATACACATTTTCACATTTTATTTATATTTCGAGCCCTAGTAAGTACCCAATCTCAACACCTAGTCATAAAGGTGCTTGGTTATAGCTCTAGGGACTTAAATCCTTCAACATATTAGCTACTGAGAGTTATAGAGGTGCACTTAATATTGAATCCCTCAATATCCCAATATCTCGGTGACTAGGCCTACCAACTACTAGAAAAATCACTAACACTAGATAGAAATATTTTCCTTTACTCATACAAAAGAAGCTTGGTTTTGAAAGAATTTTTAGTGTTACGATTCTTAGGGATTTCCCGAGATCCCAATATAAAGTGAAATTTTGTGGGTAGGAGCCTCAACGTCCCCAATCATGGCATTTGACAATAAAATATGCAATAGGTCTAAGTATGTCAATCAGGATAGATCAATACTAGGAAAACAAGTACGCCACTCATTGATTCCTTTGATATCTAATATCATGATGGATCATATCCTCAACTAACAAAAAGGTTGTCAATTATTGACATAAATGTTTCCCATCAAAAGGGTCGAAAAATTCTTGTTTGGCAGGCGTTTTCTTTGTTAAATATTTCCAAGATTTTTTTTTCTATATGTTGATATAGAGTGAAACATGGAATTTGAGGTGATGAATGTTCCAAGGAATTGTTAAGCGTTTGAACACATTATAAGGACATTTGATATAACGACAAGGTTGTATAAGCATCGAATTTTGAAAAGTTGAGGTATAATTTTATGAAGTGTTTGGTGTTGTAAACACAAATGTTTGAAAACTGAGATTGAAGGAAGTACGTATTCTGAAGGAGTTATGTTATAAGGCATAATTTTGAAATATGGGTTGAAGGAAGTGCCAAAATAAAAAGTAATATGCTAGAAGTGTTTGGTTTGAAGTAATACAATAAAAGTGAATGTATAAAGATTAAGAAAATTTGATCATTGTAGAACAGACTTCAAAGAAAATATTAGATAGGATTGGTGTCTCCTATGTGTTGAAGCTGAGGGGATTGGTGTCCCCTATAGGTTGGTGCCTACAAAGTAATGGAGGAGATTGGTGTCTTGTAGGTTGGTGCCTATGAAGTAGTAGAGGGAGATTGGAGTGTCTTGTAGGTTGGTGTGTATAAAGTTTTGTATAAAGAAGTTTTGTGGGTTTCTCCCAAGATGGTTTCCATGTAGATCTTATGTTTCATGCTTTGCTTATGCATTTGATGTTTTATGGTGTTTGAAGGTTTAAATAAGTAAGAAATTCAACACTCCCCCCTCCTCCTTCCCTCCCCAAATTCTCTCAGTATAAGTGTGGATCCAACACTTTAAAAGAACCAATAAGATTCAAGATGATGATGTCAATTGTAAGGGTAAATAGTTTTGAAGAAAAAAAAATTATTATTATTATTATACTTTTGACTTATCTCCTTTTGGTTCAACAAAATCTCAAGTGTAAGCACTCATTGGATGCATAATTAAATTGTACATGCAATGAATACCCACTCTACATATTTTTTATCGATCCATAATGAAGTACAATAGAAATATATGAAAAACAGGTGTTTCTTGAAATACACCGAGTTTATCAAAAGTAACACTACTTTTCATGTATATTCAATTCATTTCACTGTAAGCTTATCAAAAATATATAGCGTAAGTACTCATTACATGTAATATTTAATTATGCATCAAACGAATTCTTAAAAAAAAACATGTTTTCCTAATATATTTCAAATTCAT
>APFE031706136.1:12425-39747 GCA_000404065.3 Pinus taeda
CATTATCATACAGGAAAAGGAGGCTCAAGTCCAAGCATTGATGGACAATTTGGAGAGAGCCAAGTATGTCATCACATACTTGGAACAAGAGAACAAGCAGTGGAGTGATAAGCAGGTCCTCATCGAGCTAGAACTTCTCAAAGTAAAATGACAAGGTAACAAGGAGGCATAGGTCACTTTGACTCCTATTGAGAAGGAAATTAAGGATGATAGAGAGACTTGGCCGGAGAGAGTCAATTTTCACCTAGAGAAGTTGTTGTAGAAGGCCAATAGGGACAACCAAATGATCAGGCACATGGCCTACCATTACAGGACCCGAAACAAATTTGCAACATGAGGGTCAAAAAGATGAAAGCTAGGTTAAGGCGGGTTCTAAGGGAAAAAAGGAGGAGGATAGGCTTAGGTTGCTTGTTGAAGCTTACTTGGCTCATCAAGATTCTTGATGATGGTGTTGCTCACCAATTTTGGTTAGGTTTGGAGAAATTTTTGTTTTTTGCAAATTTTGGAAATTGTACACACAAAAAATCTGGCTCAACGCGCAGTGCCACCAGCGCTGCGCTTTTCCTAGGGGCACCCAATAGACAAATGGCTTGCATTCTTGGATTCAGAGCGATGAGTACATGCACCCTATGGATTTTCTAAGTTTTTGGGGCAGAACGAGTCCACCAAAAGGTCCAAAAACACCCTAAAAATGACCTTTCTACCACTTTTTGGACACACAGAAGCAGTATTGGGAGAATCAACTCTTGAGGGGTCACATTAGCTTTAAATGAAGAAATTCCAGGTGTTTTGGAAAGTAGGCTTGAATATATTTCCAATTAGCTATCATGAGCTCAATTTGGATGTCGGGAAGGCCTCCAAAAAGGAGCTAAAAGTGGCGTTACGCGTTGGGCCAATGGCGCTGCGCGTAGGGCAAATTTTGCACAAGATGGCTATTTTGCTGTGTTTTGACTATGTTCATGGATTTTCTCTCATGGAGGATGTTTTAATATTGTAATTGATGACTTGGATTGTAAATATGATGGATAATTAGTAGTAGATGGTAGATTCATTCGATTAAAAGTCGATTTGAGCTCAAATGAATCAATTTTTCACTTTTAGAGGCAAGTTGTTAAGATGCCTATATTCATGTTTCTTGTTCAGTGTTGGTTAGATTACCTCCTGATCTTAGGGATTCGACCCCTAAGGATGGGAGGAGGTTGAAACAATGCCTGTATCTTCTTCTTCTTTCTCATTGTAAAGGGTTGGACTCAGCTAGATGCTTATGCCTTGATTGTACATCATTTTGTAGTAGTTTAGAATGAGATTAATAAAAATTGCAGCTATTTCTTTGGGATCCATGTGGTATGGAGTTTAGTTCAATTTCTTGTCTTGTGATCATATGTTAACATGTTTTGTGCACTTCATTACTCATTTCATTGCTTCTAAGTGAATGTTTTCAAGTTGATATGCAGAATGCATTACATCACTACACTGCTTTAGGGAAATATTCACAATTATATGTTTTCTACAGTCTAGGAAGGATCCATGGTAATCACATGCTCTTCATAGCTTCTCACCAGTCTTAAAACACCTCATCCATCAAGCCCTAGAGCGCTAAACCTTACGCTTACTTTGCCCCATTGAACACCCTGCAATTTTGACCTAATTCCCTAGCCCTAACTGTCCAGCTCCTCCTGATCCAGCAAAACCCCTTCAAAATCAAATCAAACCTTGAGCTACTATACCTAGCCTAATATCCTTTTCTTGATCCAATCATCTTGGATAAGATCCTTATAGAGAGAGCCCTCTCCTAGCCTAGTAGGGATAGCTACTTGGCTAAGCGTGGTTTGTGGTTACCTTGGCATTGTCTTCCTTCAGCCTGAAGTTCAATCTAGGTGATAACATCATGGAACCCACTACTACTCCTTTGAGTGAATAGTTACTCACCTAGGTTGAGGTGTCTCTGACACCGCCATGTCTCTATCATTTTCTTATTGCCCTACATAAAATATAAAGTTGAATGACTGCATGCCCATAACTTGTTTTAATTTCAATTCGTCAAACTTATGGGCTATAGTAACTAGGCATGGCACACAATCTCCATGTCAGCATTCCACGTCAGCATTCTAGGTTGGCTCACTAGTGTGTAACACTTCCAATGCCCTCTCTTCTTCCTTTGCGCGCTATTTTTGGAAGTTTCGGGCTTGGCCCACTTTCCACGCGTCGTCCCTTTGTACGTCATTCCGGTCTCTTACCTATTGGCCCCATTCATGCCCAACTCTTAACTAAAATTGCTTCTAGGCTTCCACCTTTTGAGCCTTCATGGGTTCTCACCTTCTATACCTCCTACCTTCCGAGATTCGGTCTGGTGTTATGGTCTTATCGCTTCCACAAATCATTGTAATCCCATAGACTTTTTAAATAATCTTCTGATCTTTCAACCTTTTGGGCTTTCGAGGTTCCAGGGACTGCTCCTAACCACTTCAAGTCCTAACTTTGTCCGATGACAACTTTCGATCCAAAGGGCCATTTGTAGACTTCAGCGTATTGTTGGAAATATCTCACCAAGCACTTTCCAACTATACAATTTACATGAGAATTTTAGCAAGTGTCCTAAAGCATAAATTCCTCCAAATCTTAGGACTCCCAACCATCATAGGCATCCAGGTATGATGTTTCCAATAAGCCTGCTACTATGATTATTATTTACAAGAGACTATATCCACCATGGGGATTCCCCCTTAGCTTGACACATTAGCATGTCAATGCTAGCCCAATTACTATCACAACTAACCTAGTAGACATCAATGCTATCCTGGTTAAAACTATGCCAACACATCTACTACCACCAACATCCATGCTAGTTTGGTTGACATCAATTCCAACTCACATGATGGCACTAGCAATTAAACAATGTCAATTTTCCAAACATCCTAGCCTGATTGATTTCATCAATGCTAACACACTCACTCGCACTAGCCATCCAGGAAGTGTCAATTGTCCAATGTGCCCTTTATCTCAAATTTTAGAAATATTGAGGAATATTCACATAGGAAAACAAGAAATCCATTACACAAAATGTATCTTGCACTGTAATATCAATTAGACAATAACATGTTTCCACATTTGATTAATGTTGTCATAGATTTTCCCATTGTGAAGCTCCTGTAGGATCATGAAAATAACCCCAAGTCCTTTAGAACCTCTCTAGTAATCCATATTCTTTATGAGGAATAATTCTAGATCAGGGAATTTGAGTATTGGACAGGTGATAAGGTGAGCCTTTCCTGCCAATAGAACAATGCTAAAATAGCCTCTCCAATTATGAATTTGCCAAGGATCAATACTATTTATTTGGATGCCATAAAGTTTTATATAGTATACCCTAAGGAAAATTACAACAAAAGAATTCTTCAATCTGAGTATAAAATTGATTTTTTGAGTTAATATGGGAACTATAATTCCATTACTTACCTTAGATCATGTGCAAGAACTATAACACAATTCATGCCTGTCATGTGAGAGCAAATGAGTCCCCTCACTATCCGTAGTTCAATAGAATGACAAGGGGGTAGTAAAACTTTTCACTAGGAGTGCCCTTATGTCAAAATAAGGGGTAAACAAAGACAATATTACTAAGAAGTCATAGGGTCACCTTAATTATCAACATCCTTGTCAACCTATCTACCATAGATTAACACCTTGTTTTGAACAAGAACTACACATGTAATGAGGAGTAACATTTGATCTCCCAAAACTACTATAACAAGAACAAATTGGCTTTTATCATCATGGATAGTGGCAACCACATAAATATTGTTCCCCAATAGTTGTTATAAGATTTGCAATTAAAAGCCATTCTTCACCCCAAATTGTATCAATGTGGATGAGCTAAGGAATGTATAAAATCTACTCCTAGCACTTAGAGGTGCTCCATCTCTTTTACCACTAGCCCCTACCATAACATAGTATAGTGTGATGTCACCACTCTTAGTTATAGTAATTTTATTCTAAGAAGGTGTTGATGCCTCGAAAATCGTTGCAACAACAATGGGGGATAACCACCCGGTCTGGACCTAAAAGCAGCGCCTTTTCCGTTTGGTGTGGTGGCTCTGACTAGTTTAACTAGGTCCAATTACCTTTTACCTAACGTTATTGGTTTACGATGTATCTTTAACTACCAATAGACAGGGATATCAGATCACTTCTTCTTGCTGATCAAGCAAGAGAATGACCCTTAAGCTAATTTGGGTTCAGCCAAGCCACAACTAAAGTTTTGCCTCTATGAGAAAAGGAATTAAAAGAATGTAGAAATTACTCTAAATGCAAACTTATTTTATAATGCAAGCAAAATAAACTAATCTTAATCCTATCTTAATTAGGCAGATATAGATCTAACCCAACCAAGAGCAAGATACTTAAAGTATTGGGATTTAAATAAGTCTTGTTTATAATAAATATCAAGTTAATGAAGTAGTTCAATTAACTGACATTATGAATACCAAAACACATCCTATTGAGACCTCTTAACCGAAATAATAAACCAACAACACTCAAGAAGTAGTTCACAAAAATGATATTGATTATCAAATCAGTAAATCCAATAATTAAACAATAATATGTGGAAATAGTTCACAACACATTACCATTCAATAAATCAGTTTTACTAAGGTAGATTTCTGAATAAATAGTTACTCATAAATCAAAAATTAATTCATAAGAGCAGAGATACATAATGATAACATTGAGACAAATTACCCATATTGACAATAGTGCACAAACATGAATAAAATGAGACATTCATGTTACCATAAAAATGAAACTGATATTTGAAACAGTAGTATTAGAAATACCAATTTATTGCATCCATTTCTCTGACCCTGGTCTCCAACATTCCTTTACATTGCTTGAACTTCTGCTTTCAAAGCTAAAGCCACAATAGTGCAAACTTTGTCCCTCATGCATAATTCAAGATCTTTAGGAAAACTCCTCAATAATCCCCAAATCTCAGATTTTCTCTCCTCTCTCCTACAACTCTAAATTCCTACTACATAAGTTTTTTTAAAAGTCCAAAATCGCAGAGGAGAGCAGCCCCTTATTACATTCTGCAATCTGCTATTTATAATATTTGTAAAAGAATTTTTTGAGAGAAACGTTTGTTGAAGGTAAATCTGTCAAATCCAATTTTATTTGTTCAAAAATTCTAATCTTCAATTGTTGGAGCATTCTCATTGATTAAGATCATTTTCTCCATATTTCTTCCACTATTTTCCTGCAAAAAGAAATCAAAATAAATTAAGATGCAATCAATAAATTCAAAATATCATTTCTGGAAATTAAAACAAATCCAATCAAATTCTATTTAAATAAATTATTGAAAATAAAATATAAGCTCTCTATTGATACCTGGAATGACTTAATTGGCCAAGGATATTATTGACGAATGGATCTGCAATTAGAAGAGGCTTTGACAAATGAAAATGAAGAAAATAAAACTTAGAAAATTGATTTTATTTTCAAAATTCAAAGCTTGATCTTCTACCTGATTTTTGACCCGATAAATGACTAAATCTGTTATTGAAACCTCCTCAGAAATGTTCTCCTTGATTTTATCTTTCCAATGAGCTATCATGGGCCTCATTTGGCCAAGTAAAACTCAATCTATGAGCCTCCAAAATTGATGGATCAAATCTGACATAAATCTAGAAATTCTATTGTTGGACTAAAAATCAGAATTTTAATTAAAAATTTAATCATAAATTAGAATTCTAATTATCTAATAATTAATTCTAATTTAATCATTAATTATAAACTAAACTAATTAATTAATATACGATATAATAATTAATATCTAACTAACTAAAATATTAACTATTTATAAACTAATTAATATTAAAAATAAATATATTTAAATTTAATTTAATTAAATATATATATTAATTAATTTAAAATTTATTATTAAATATTTAAACTATTTTAAATTAATAAAAAAAAAAAAAAACTACCTACCTTACTTCATTTTCATTCCACTCACGTATGAGTGAATTTGGAAATCTAAAAACAAAAACCAAAGTGTAATAAAACTTATGCTTAATGTCTTTAATGGCTCATAAGGATCAGGGAATCGGCAACGGGAGATCGGGAGGAGTGTTTAACTTGTTTCGCATGAAAGCTCTGATGCGATCGAAGCTTATAATGAGACTTAAGTTTAATAATTCCAAAAGCTATCACATTTTTGTTATAGACAATCGGCATCAGGGAGGTGTCGGGTAGTCAAAACCCCGATGTGATGCATTGAATCTTTTAATGATCAGGGGATCGGTAATCGAGAAGATTGAAGGTCCTCCAAATATTGTTACACTTTGAAAACTCCTGATCCGATCATAAAAATATTTTTATTTATTATTATTATATATATATATATATATATATATTATATATATTTGTTTTATTTTAATGAGATTTATTTTATAAACTACAACCACTTTAATAAAAATGAAAATTAAACTATAGCCACTTCGAAAATAAATGAAAAATAAACTACAACCACTTTCAAATTCTGGGTTTTCGAAATTAGTAATAAATTTGGAAATTGAAGTAAAATTCTAAAATCTCGCTACTTAATGATTTCCCTGTATAAGTAAAAATGAAAAATGTAAGTAAAAACTCACGAGGGTTAATATTTAAAATAAATGAATTATTGAACTAATTTATTTACAAAATGAAATATTGTACATTTTATGCGTTTTTAACCCAAGCTAGATAAATGATGACACCTCAAAGGAGTACCATTTTCAAACCAATTGACCAAATGAGGCGAAACAAGCGTTAATGGGAAGTTTATAAAAAAACGATTTTAACAAAGTAATCAAAACAAGAATCCAAAGAAAATGAAAAATTAACAAACGCGTAGGATAATTAATTAAATAAAAATCCTAAAAGGTGTTTAGCCAAAATTTTTATAGAAAGGGTCCCTATTATTTGAAGTGAACACATCAATAATGGGGGGATTGTGTTTTTACCACAACAATGGCGACACACGGGAGAAGAACCAATTTTCTCTATTTGATATGAATGAGATTTTCCTAAAATTAAAGTAAAATAATTAAACAAGAGAGAATTATGCTTGAAATGCTTGACTAGGTTTATTAATCTGAATAAAAGCGAGAATCATCTAACTATAATTTTTCTTAAAATTTCTCATAAATTAAAATATTTCAAAACTCTATATCAGTCCTTAATTAGTTGTAGAGATAAAGCAAGGGTCACTTTACAGCTTAGCTTTTAAAATATACTCATTTTTCATGGGTAGAGCCACTGCTGCCAGCAAACATCTATAGTCTCGATAGAGTTATCTTTTAATCATAAATGATTCAGAATCCCATCTATTTAAGACTTATTGATCTAAAGATAAATCCATTATATATATATATATATATATATATATTATAATATATATATATAATATATATATATATATATATATGATGTTATTCTTAAAAGCCATTGTTCTGGCTTAGTATTCAGATAGTTGACAATGCCATTCACTGGTTATTATTGGACTAAACAAGTTGGCTCGTGATGAGACCCTTTGTCTTATAATTGTTGGCAATCATAAGCCATTACCTTAGTTTGTTTAGCAGTGTTGGTAATGTCAGCCTATTTTTCCCCTATGATCATGGTAAGCAGGCTCATGATGAGACCTCTTATGTTTTAAGTTTAAATATATCTCTGGATTGTACTCTAGAAAAATCATACTTTTTGGGACAGGGAGAATCATTGACTCCCTAAGAGTTAAGAATGACAATTTCGGAGTTAAAGGTGCTTTGCTGTAAAGTGTCTTTACTTGGTTAAAAATAATTTTTCTTGCCTGATAATAGAACTTTGAAAGATTATAATAAAATATTGAAATCTCAAAATGATTACAATTTTGATGAAAATAAATTTCTCCAGATTTTATGATACTTTGCCAACTTCTCTTGATTGGTAATCTCTTCATTAAGTATGTCTGCCTTTATAATAAGAAAATCAAACTTTACTAAGAGATTTAAGAAAAAACTAATAGGTGATTATTAACAATTTTTCTCCATGTATGCTGACCATTGTTAGGTAACAAGTAGGCCTTCCATATAAATCATGGCAAAGTCACCAAAATCAACACTGAAAACCAAAGGAAATGAATTCTTATGCCAAAGTGAGAAAAGAAATCAGCAAACAAAAATGAAAATGAAGAAATTTGAAAAGTGAAAGGAAAATCCTAGTTTCGAAAGATAAACTCAAACAAGAATATTTATACCAATGTCTCAACAATATGAAGAAAGAAAATAATCATGTAAGCATTCCTTCTTATGTCAAGATTTAGAAAAATCATACCTTACAGGGTTGTGAATGTTTTAGGCTTTAGATAGCAGTGACTGTAAAATTCGGCTACAATGAAAAATTTATGTTTGATGTTAATCTTCTTGTTTCAAAGCATTATCTTAATTGTTTTCTAAAAAAAAAGGAATGCTTAAAGAAATAGATTAAAGGTTCAGAAACTTCCTGGTGTAGCTGTTTTGACGAAAGTTATCACTGCTTATTAAAATAAAGCCAGGAGAAGAGTATGGGACTTCAAAAATATGATCCGGCAGAGGATTGAAAGCTTCAAATGGAGAACTGCAAAACAGATTTATTTTTTTATATCAGCATACTTTAAAAACAAAATTAAAGTAATGAAAGTGGGTATATGAATCTTATCATTGGATAATTGCTTTTGATCTTACCTAAAAGGTATCAGTTTCTCCCAACTAACTAACTTCTTATTTTAATTAACATTAAAAACATGAAGAAGTCAAACTAACCAAAATCCTGTAACCCGAAATCATTATTTATTTTGGTTAAACTAAAGTAAGCAGAAAATGTAAAAAGGGAATGCTTTATGTTCAAGGGAATCAAAATTAAAATAAATGCATCAGAAATGAGAATGAGAATTTGCAGTAATGACTGTTTCTCAAAATATTATAACTTTCATATAAACTCCATGATTTTATAAATTGTCCAAAATCAAGACCAAATCCAAGATAATAAAATTTAAATATGAATATAGAAATGTCTTGAATTTCTTATTAAATTATGGAATTATATATTTAAAACTGAAATATATGAGAAATCAAAATGATTTAAATACACTGCAAATTGGTCATTAACTACTTTCGTACCATTGAATCTCACTGTTAAAATAACATATTGATGTATTGGATGATTCGCATCACATGTTTCTTCATCATGCTTCAAGTTTAATTTGCAAGACTTCACCTTTGTTGCTATGCCATATATTGATTAAATGTTAATGGCTTAGAGGCATGCATTGGGAGTTATCGCATTGGAGGTTGCAATGGCAAATTGCTGATATGAAAACATGTGATGAGAAGATGTGCTATGAGATGGAGTGATCGCATCATTAAAGAAATATTATATTTAGGATCGGAGACAGTCATGTCGCAAATAGCACCTCGCACATTGCATCTCGCGATTTATACTTTGCACATTGTGCATTGCATATTCGAAATAGTGGTATGGCCATGAATAAAAATGCGATGAAGTGATTGTGATATCGGCGTATCGGAATATCAGAGCATAATCATGTGGAAAATACCAATATCGGCGATGCAATGGATGACATAGTTAATCGATGATCGGAAAAATTTAAGTATTAAATGAAACACAATATGATTCTTGCGATGTCGATATGCGATGAATGATGTGGCTAATCGGCGATCGGCAATTTTAAGCGCATGATGTAACACTTCTTGATATGCTGATATGCGATGAAGAGTGGACCCGATAACTTTATGATGGGATTTTAATAACATATCGGATCCGAGACATCAGCCCTTTAAAATTATGCCACTATTTTTATTGTGATTGAGTGGACGCGACATTTTATAAACTTGATTGGAATTTCATATCGGGTCTAGAATTATGTGGTCATCGCAATATCGGTAAAGTCGTTTATCAGAGATCGACGATTCATGATAATGGAAGTATATTCAACTGCAAACCTCCGATATGCAAAATGCGATATGAAATATGAGCGAGGTAATACATCGGAGATCTCTTATGAATAATTTGTTATCAAAAATGCTAAAAGCTACTTTTGATGAAATATTTCGCTACAAATGGTTGTGAAGTGGATGATGTGATATCAGAATGAAATGATTGACGAAGATGAGCAGGATGGTAGTATTGTGAATATGTATTCAATGTTGTATTAGCAATATGAAAACCAAATTGAAATGATGAATGAAAGCAAAATTAAAAAATGCTCAAATTCTAATGCATCACAAATAAAATTTCCCTAAACCTGTTGTAGATTTGAAATGCGTTTGCTGCTTACTTTAAGTTTTGAAAACAAATGAAAACCTATAAATAAAACAGAACAAAAATAAAAAATAAACCAAGGAAAAGAGAAACTAATAATAGATGAGAATGAACTTGTGAATGTGTAGTTGGAAGGAAATTCTTTGTAGTTTTTACCTCATGAATTCTTCAAATTCTTCCTTTGATTTGTCAAAATTTTAACTTTGTTCAAAATCATCTCATCATTTATTCTAAATTGGAGTGAGCAATCAGCCTAATTAAAATCTGTTTATTCATGTTCATGAAATAAAAAATTTACCAAAAATAATTATGAAAATAGTCTTCCCTTTTGAATTGAAACAACAATTTATTACCTCTGCTTATTTCGAATAACTTGAGAAGAATCTGTATTGTTATAGTGACTATTCAATAATGTATTTAGTAAATGAATATGATGCGTATCGTAGCATCAAATAATAAACTAAAGATCAGAATGGAATAAAGCCACTAATTGTGGAAAAATATCAAAACAGATTTGAATTTGTGCACACAACAAAATGGACATCCTTAGAGTCAGCTTAGCAAATTTCGAGGAAGATAATATGAACTTCATATGATTACTGCAAAAGGTTACACTGACTAATAATGATTGAATTAAAATGAAGCGGATCATAGACAGCCATACATTTCATGGGATAATGAGATCATGAATATTTTATATCCTCAAAACCTTTATCATATACATTTCAAAAGAAAATCTTAGAAGGAAATCTCAAAATAAAGAAAAGTGACTTTGAGGCGATCGATGCCAAGTGCATTTTCAATTGAATTTAATTAAGACATTATTCAAAATAGGCAGAATAGAGGTATTGTTGTAAGAAATTTAAAAAGGAAAACAAAAATTAAAACATTCTGATAGGAAGAAAATGTTTTCACTAAACTTGTATGAGAAGCGTTGATTGCTTTGTTTTATTTTTTATGTGCAGAACTGTAAAAAATAAATTAACTATATTAATTATATTCCTATTCTAACCATATACATGAAAATGGCCAGGTATAGTCATATTTCCAATGTAACCATTCTCTCATTTTAATTTCTGCATATATGTATAGTTCAATTGTTAGTAATAAAAATACAAATCTAACTAAACTAAGGAAATTAAATATGAAATCGGAATGTACAGTTATTGTTAGCAACTTAATTAAAATCTCCTTCTCTTGAAATTTGCTTTCCAATTGAATACCAATTAGATCGTAAAAATCTGGATGGATTTACATTAATGATTGGGAAATGTTCAAAAGAGGAGATGACAGGGTAAATTGTGGATATGAGTTTTTAAATTCAAAGGCTTGGAAAAAATTGTTAGTGTTATGTACAAATGTTAAGCCATTAACAATTTTCCTTGAAGGAAAACTTTCCAAATATTTTTCAAATGAGTCAATGAAAAATGAATGAAAATCTGTTAAATACAATTGAAAATTATTAATTAAATTGGATTGTTTGCCAGATTGTAAAAATACATTCTTTCTTTGATAATGTCTTTGAGAAGATAGAAGCTTTTGATAAAACATTAGCATTGATTGAAATTGAAATTGAAATAGCTTTTGATGCTTATGATTATAATATGAAACTTCAATTTTCTAACAGGGCAATGCATCAATTGAATGTTTGATAGTAAAGTGCTCAATATGCCAGCGTAAAGTGTCAAAAATATGAAAAATAAAATTAGAAATAAAATCTGATTTTAAACAAAATAAGTGAGGAAACAAAAATAAAATGAAATCATTATTTGTACAACTAATGTTACAGCACAATTGGGATTGTTTTGAAATAATTTCTTTTTCACAAGGGTTGGCTAGAATTATGAAATTTGAGTAATTGTCAATTCCAACTTGTGAATTAGAAAACGAATTATGTTATAAATAAGAATGAGAGCTTGATCATGATATGAATCATAAATTGGAATGTTTTCTTGAATAGTGAAATCATGAAGATAATTTGCTACTTTAGAATGAGGATTAGTTGGAATAATTTCTAAATTGAAATGTTCTTCATTCTCAGATGTTATTTTAATTTTATCATGAGGATTCTCTTGAGAAAAATAAAAATCAACATCCTCAATGTCAAAGTAATTATCATAAATGACTTTACAAGATTCTTTAGAATTCCCTTCAATCTCATCCAATATATCCAAACAAGCAGGAAAAAGAATTTCATGTTCATTAATAGCAAAAGAATGATCAATAATTGTTTATCTATCTTGATAAAAATTTATTGGTAATTCATTTACATCATCCTCTTTATCTTCTGAAACAGCATTAATAGCAAGAGGGGAAAAATTACCATTATTAAAAATATCAGGATAAAGGGAAAAATGTGAATCTGAAATAATGCAATTAAAAATGTCTCTATTTGAGAACTCTTGTACATTATGCTAATTGTAAATTTCAGATTCTAAATCATTCCTTTGTGTACTCATTCTTTCTTGAAGAAGGCTACTTTGCTGCTCTGATTTCGGCATTTGCTTGTCATGAAACAATTCAGAAATTTGTACAACAGTTTGCGTGTTATTATTTACTTTGATTGCTACTTGTATTTGTTGATTCCCAATCTGATTTTCTAAATTTACCTCAAAGTAGCTTTAAGATTTCAAGGGAGCTCTTTCTCCAAAATTTTTGTTGTTGTCTTCTTGCATTTGAATAGAAATATTTTCCAAGCTTTGTGAAACCACTTCATCACAATTTATTTGCACTTCCATATTGGAATTCTCATTTATGTTGGAAGGGGATGGAACAAAGCTTGAACTAATTTCATATGGATTGGGAATGGGTGGAAGAGAACAAATATATTCAAACCAGTCTAGTGATTCTTCTTCCATAGGTTTATCTTCGACTTTAAGTCTTAAACAATTCAAATGAAATCGAATATTAAAATCATTAACAGACTCATTTTCAAATCTTCGCAAATATTCAATTTCATTACATACATGTTCATAATCGTAGTCGTCAAAATTACAAATGAAAATTGTAACAAATTTATCCCAGCTGTGGATTGAGGCAACTGAAAGAGCTCTACACCAGTTTTTGGCTTTTGCCACAAATGTGAGTAAAAATTATACATAAAATGCCTTCATCAATTCCTTGAAAATCATAATTTGAAACATTTCGAATAAATTGAAGGACATGATTGAAAGCAGAATAATTTCTCTTACCTTTGAACTTTACCCGAGACAAGAGTATTACCACTTCGGGTGGAGAACTGGAAGATGCACATCCATGGATACAACTCCAAATTGGAAGCTTAAGAGGAGTCATCATTATTAATAAAATGTTAAAATTGAAAAGACTCCAATAGACAAAAAGTCTCAAGACCTCCTTCTAACACCAAAAATGTTGATGCCTCGAAAATCATTGCAACAACAATGGGGGATAACCACCCGGTTCGGACCTTAAAGCAGATCCTTTTCCGTTTGGTGTGGTGGCTCTGACTAGTTTAACTAGGTCCAGTTACCTTTTTCCTATCGCTATTGGTTTATGATGTATCTTTAGCTACCAATAGATAGGGATATCAGATCACTTCTTCTTGTTGATCAAGCAAGAGAATGACCCTTAAGCTGATTTTGGTTCAGTCAAGCCACAACTAAAGTTTTGCCTCTATGAGAAAAGGACTTAAAATAATGTAGAAATTACTCTAGATGCAAACATATTCTATAATGCAAGCAAAATAAACTAATCTTAATCCTATCTTAATTAGGCAGATATAGATCTAACCCAACCAAGAGCAACATATTTAAAGTATTGAGATTTAAATATGTCTTGTTTATAATGAATATCAAGTTAATGAAGTAGTTCAATTAATTGACATTATGGATATCAAAACACATCTTATTGAGACATCTTAACCGAAATAATAAACCAACAACACTAAGGAAATAGTTCACAAAAATGATATTGATTATCAAATCAATAAATCCAATAATTAAACAATAATATGTGGAAATAGTTCACAACACATTACCATTCAATAAATCAGTTTTAATAAAGCAGATTTTTGAGGAGCAGAGATACATAATAACAACACTGAGACAAATTACCCATATTGACAATACTGCACAAACATGAATAAAATGAGACATTCATGTTATCATAAAAATGAAACTGATATTTGAAACAGTAGTATTAGAAATACCAATTTATTGCATCTATTTTTCTTACCCTAATCTCCAACAGTGTTTTACATTGCTTGAACTTCTGCTTTCAAAGATAAAGCCAAAATAGTGCAAACTTTTTCCATCATGCATAATTCAAGATCCAAAAGAAAAATCCTCAATAATCCCCAGATCTGAGATTTTCTCTCCTCTCTCCTACAACTCTAAATTTCTATTACATAAGGTCTTTTAGAAGTCCAAAATTGCATAGGAGAGCAGCGCCTTATTACATTCTGCAATCTGCTATTATAATATTTGTAAAGGAATTTTTTGAGAGAAACGTTTGTTGAAGGTAAATCTGTCAAATCCAATTTTATTTGTTCAAAAATTCTAATCTTCAATTGTTGAAGCATTTTAATTGATTGAGATCATTTTCTCCATATTTCTTCCATTGTTTTCCTGCAAAAAGAAATCAAAATAAATTAATATGCAATCAATAAAATCAAAATATCATTTCTAGAAATTAAAACAAATCTAATCAAATTCTATTTAAATAAATAATTGAAAATAAAATATAAGCTTTCTATTGATGCATGAAATGGTTTAATTGGCCAAGGATATTATTGATGAATGGACCTGCAATTAGAAGAGGCTTTGACAAATGAAAATGAAGAAAATAAAACTCAGAAAATTGATTTTGTTTTCAAAATTCAGAGATTGATCTTCTACCTGATTTTTGACCCAATAAATGACTAAATATGTTATTGAAACCTCTTCAGAAATGTTCTCCATGATTTTATCTTTCCAATGAGCTATTCTGGGCCTCATTTGGCCAAGTAAAACCCAATCTATGAGCCTCCAAAGTTGATGTATCAAATGTGTCATAAATATGGAAATTCTATCGCTGATCTAAAAATAAGAATTTTAATTAAAAATTTAATCCTAAATTAGAGTTCTAATTATCTAATAATTAATTCTAATTTAACCATTAATTATAAACTAAACTAATTAATTAATAAACTATGTATTAATTAATATCTAACTAACTCAAATATTAACTATTTATAAACTAATTAATATTAATATAAATAATATTTAAATTTTAATTTAATTTAAATTAATTAAATATATATATTAATTAATTTAATTAATTTCAAATTTATTATTAAATATTTAAACTATTTTAAATTAATAAGAAAAAACTAACCTACCTTACTTCATGTTCATTCCAATCACGTATGAGTAAGTTTGGAAATCTAAAAACAAAAACCAAAGTGTAATAAAACTTACGCTTAATGTCTTTAATTTCTCTTAATGATTGGGGAATCGGCATCGGGAGATAGGGAGGAGTGTTTAACTTGTTTCGCATGAAAGCTCCAATGCAATCAAAGCTTATAATGAGACTTAAGTTTAATAATTCCAAAAGCTATCACATTTTGGTGATCGGCAATTGGCATCAGGGCGCTGTCAGGGTTTTAAGAGATGTATCAAGTGAAAACCCCCGATGCAATGCATTGAACCTTTTAATGATCGGGGGATCGGCAATCGGGAAAATTGAAGGTCCTCCAATATTGTTACACTTTGAAAACCCCTGATTCGATCATAAAAATATTTTTATTATTATTTTTTTATATATATTTTAATTTTTATATTGTTTTTTTTAATGAGATTTATTTTATAAACTACAACCACTTTAATAAAAATGAAAATTAAACTATAGCCACTTTGAAAATAAATGAAAAATAAACTACAACCACTTCGAAATTCTGGGTTTTCGAGATTAGTAATAAATTTGGAAATTGAAGTAAATTTCTAAAATCTCGCTACTTAATGATTTGCCTGTATAAGTAAAAATGAAAAATGTTAGTAAAAACTCACTAGGGGTTAATATTTAAAATAAATGCATTATTTAACTAATTTATTTACGAAATGCAACATTATACATTTTATGCATTTTTAACCCAAGCTAGATAAATGATGAGACCTCAAAGGAGTACCATTTTCAAACTAGTTGACCAAATGAGGCGAAACAAGCATCAATGGGAAGCTTATAAAAAATTGATTTTAACAAAGCAATCAAAACAAGAATCCAAAGAAAATGAAAAATTAACAAAAACGTGGGATAATTAATTAAATAAAAATCCTAAAAGGTGTTTAACCATTTTTTTTATAAAAAGGGTCCCCATTATTTGAAGTGAACACATCAATAATGGGGGGGTTGTGTTTTTACCACAACAAAAGGATATATCATTCTTCCAACAATGAAAAATATGATGGCTACTTCAACACCTACATGTTCCAAAAGCATGGTAATACATACAAACTCATTTTCATATCCTTTATTTCCCTACATGTACTTTCTAGCAAATTGGTTGTTAAAAAATTCACTCTTAACAAATTCCTATTAATATTCATAATTCTTCATCACAAGAAATAATAAAAGGAGAAGTGGCATCCATCTTATGTGTAGTGCATCCCTAAATCATACAGATGTGCATTTGATGAAACCAAGGGTTTACCTGCCCTTCTAAACATACAACATTCCATTGAGTTGGTTTCTATCTATTCCTTGCCTAATTTCCTTGTATATTGTGCCTCCCCTAAAGAAAGTGCAATCTTTTAGCAACAAATCACACAATTATTGGCGATGGAAATATTAGGCCTAACACATCCCCTTACAAATATTTGGGCAAAGTGGTTCCCTATAATGAGAAAAGTGAGAATCATGTCTTTAAGACTCCCTAAGGAAACTACCAATTCCAAAAGGATCACCAATTATAGCTTCTAGCCACATCTTGGTAAGTCGATAGTGGAATACATAGACAATATTTTGGTTTTTAGCAAGTCTTAGCTCTAAATCATTTGAAACATGTATAAAAAATTTAAGTTAAGGATCAAACTTAACACTAGTGAATAAGCCTTGGATGTTTGGATGAGTGTAGAATAATACAAAATTTTAAACCCTTTTGTACCATCATACAATAAAGAAACGATATGTCATTCAAAACCAACATTTAATCATAAGGAAGTTTCTTTTGAGCGCTTTGAGTTTGAGTAGTTTAGGGTTGAGTTGCGCCTTTAATCCTTATTGCTTTCATGATAGAGTCCATTAGGTTCAAGTGTTGAACTTAAGAGCTCTGACACCACTTGTAACATTCCTCCTTCTAAAATTGAGGAATATGTGATGATAATAGGGTGTAGAAGAAAGTTAGTTATATATAAGGACAACTATAGATTATATACTTGAATGGATGTTTAGTAGTATTAAGACTCTACAACAAAGTTTAATAAATAAATATTTACACCACATCAATGTGACTAGTTAATAGTTCAAGGAAAATAGCTTTTTTAATATCATTTACCTTTAATAAATCATGATTTGTGTTTTGGTGACTTTCATTCTATAAGTTATAACTATAGTATTTCCCAATTTTGTTGTTGATAAAATACATACAATTAGGGTTTTATGCCACATGCTTCATTGTTGGGGTGCAGGTGCCACCAAGGTTATCCTTTCCCATACACCAGTTGACTATGATTCGTAGGCACTGTTCATCATAGGTTTGTTGTTTTTGTTATGAGTTTAACACCATAAATCTACCCAAATCCTAACAAGGACAACATGTCCTCACTATATTGTGTAATATGGCCTAATGTAATGGTTACGAAATTTAAGTTAATAAGGAGGAACGAAACAATCATGGTACAAGAATTCCTCTTATGGCCAAAGTTGGCCTTACAACATGAGTAACTATCATTACATGGAGGCAAGCCACAATATGGTTTCACAAGACTAGCAACACCTCAACATTTCATAAGTTGTTAGTTTTGTTTATGTGACAAATACATATGGTCATTCTTTATTTTGGAAGTAGAGATCATATACCATAATACAGAAAACTCTAATGAAATATGCTATGGACAAATTGCAAGAATTACTAAAACAAAAGAAATACATAATTGAAATGCCAATTTTTTTCTTGTGTGACACATATATAGATGTATCTACATTTTAGTAATGGCCTTACTTTGTTTTAAGCAACAAATAATATACAAAAAAAATCTAGTAAAATATGTTATCAAAAACTTGCAAATGCTAAAATCATAAGTTGCAGAACAATTCCTTAGCCCAACAATGAAGTGTGTACTCATTGTTTTAATTTCCATTTCAAAGATATATCTTTGTTTGGCATGGCAATGTAGGTTTCCTTTAAGGTCATTTCCTTCATTTGCAAAATTGTCTCTTAATTTTTTGATTGTGAAAACTAATTTTCCATTCAATGTTACTACAAAATGTGTATACATACATACATACATACAATATATATATATATATATATATATATATATATATATATATATATAATAATATATATTATAAACATTCCTTACGTGTGGTCTTTACTCTGCTTCAAAAAGAGTCTATCTACAAGAATATAACAAGCAATTGAAAACATGATATTTCCAAAGATCGTAAGTGTAATTTTACAGTTTTCAAAACTTTTGCATAACATAGTTCTAAAGTGAAAGGAGTTTGGTATTTATTCAACGCCCAATTTTGATCAATTAGAGGTAGGATCACCACACTGTATTAGTCCATGGGAGTGTCATATTTGTTTGGTATACGCATTCCATCCCTTCTATTTCTTTCACTTTCTTTTTTTTGAAATTACAAGCATTCATCTCAATAACGAAATCAACATTATATTTGTGCACATCTGCATGATCTCATAGGACCATTTGTTTTTACATCATTACATAGAATATACCAAGCATGGAATGTCATGATTCTAGTATTGGAGATATATAAAGACTCCAACACTAACTGTTTCTTACATTCATGGACTCAATATTGAAATTTATAATCACTTAGATTAGGTATTGTGTATCATTATTCCTTGTGGAGTTAGGTGGATCCCATGTATATCTGGGTAGAATTGATGTCATGAATGACACTTCTAATAAAGATCATATTTCTTCCATCACATATAAATACTAGGCTTAATGACCTCAAAGCATATAATGTAAGGTATAATTCAAATCATTATTTATATGTAACGATAAAAGGTGTAGTAGTCATGGATTTACCTAGGTGCAAATATTCCTACATAAATTCATTATGGAACTCATGGTACTAAGCATTGGGATAAAGTTTCCAATTTTTCCTCCCAACCATTGACAGTCTGCCAAAAGTACCTTCAAGCAATTTTCACCCTCGAGATTGATAGTCCCAATAACCGCATAGCTAGGAAATATCAGGGAACCTAGGGGTCTAGCACACCTCCACCCTTATGGCATAAAGAACATTCATTTACATGTTATTCCAGGGTTTCTAGAGGTAATACACCTCCACTGACCAAGAAAAAAGGGGTTCCATAGGTATGATGCCTCCACCTTCTTCTCTATTCAATCTATTCCAAGGATTATAGAGATAATCACCTCCACCCACCAACCAAAAAGGGATTCCGGAGGTATGAGCCTCCACCCTCTTCTTAATTCACATTTCAAAGGTCAAATTTTCATTCTAATCTCATTTACGCAACAATTATATTCAATCAGAACAAGGGAGATAAATTATACTGCTACTTTAATGTGCAATCCATGAAGGATATATTCAAACAATTGTGCACAAAACTAAGCTTGGCTGAAATGACTCACTAGGAGAAAATTGATGTTGTACGTCCTCAGTTCTTCTTAGTATGCAAGTATGCATTAACCCTCATCACTATGTGTTGCACATGACCAAGTTCATTGCACTCTTGTCCTGTTCTAGTGTTTCCCTTTGAATGCCTTTTATTTCCTCTTATACTGCTTGGTTTCAGTTTCCAATTAGTTTGGCTCCCTAAAATCAATTAGAGTCTTACCTCCAATTGTCACTTTAAATGATTTTTATTTCATTTACATATTAATAACATTGATTCTACACATGTATATTTGTAACATATTTATAATATGTCATAGGTGTATGTGTCACATATTAATTCTACTCACACACAATTATAATTGTGAATTTGACTATGTTTGCAATATTCACATAAGTAACCTCAATTATGAATTTCGCCATTACATATTCACACCATTGTAATAAGACTCCCTAAAAATTATCTCTAACTATTCTTTTGTTCACTTATTTTTGAGGTGATTTGCTTAGTCATCACTAGCGAGTCTTGCAAACCAACAATGCCCATGCCATTTGTCCTTTCTCCCCTTGCTTTGCACCTGTCACAAACAACATGTCCACCTTAGCCCTAGAATCAATTGTCCCTTTCACTCATCCCAAATTTAATTTGTTTATTCTAAATTAAAATAGAGAAAAGGGTATTTGAGGTTGTCAAAGTATTATTGGTATTAGTATCTAGTCGTAGTTTAAACTCTCTTTCATTTTGCTTTTATATTATTATTATTGTTATTATTATTATTATTATTAGATTCATTTATGTTTTTCAATTTGACTAATTCACATTATCGCAATTTTATTCACTCGCGTTATTGCAATTTGAATAGTTCACGTTGCTGCAACCTAATTTGGTTTTGTTGTGAAATACTAGGGGGTAGTTCAATTGGTGATCAAACTAATGTGAAATTTGTGAAAACTAAGAGATCCAAGGTTCAAATCGCCCTTATTGTGACCCGTTTTATGGAGAGGAGGATAGGTTGTAGAGCCCCAGAGGTTTACTAGTAGCTACATGGCAGGCATGCTGTTGGGTTCCTCTGGGATACAAAAAAAGATGGTTTTCTTGTTGCAATTCCCTTTTACAATAGATTTCCTTTTATCCTGTTGTAACTCATGGATTCATATTTCTGCAATTTAGTTCTAACTCTATTTTAGGAATTGATCAGATTATTTGGATTTTTCAATAATTGAGTGATATTAGATTTCTTTCATAAGAAAGGAATGATTTGATAAGCCTAGATATTATTGCATCTCATATCTGTAATTGAAACTATGTTACAACATACAAGATCACTTTATTATTTCAACAAGTCATATTTTTGTTTATGTGTGATTTCTTCCTTGCAAAGAGTGAATTTACTTTCTTCAACTTAGATTAAAATTTATATTTCTACAAAGTGTGGATTAGATTGTGAACTTGGTGTGGAGTTAGTTTGTAACTTGATGATGCATTACAAATCTTAAACTATGAAAATAATATTGAATAATACAACTACATTTGCAAAACATCGGTTTATTAAACATATAGGGTGCACAACAATTCATAAATTATGCATGAATTCCATATTAACAATTAAATTCACAATGCTTTCAATGTTTCATTGTCTAACAAGCAATTCATGAACAATTGAAAGGACCAAAATTTTTCATATTGAGTGTTGTATTCAAGCCCATCCTTAAATAGTTGTCAAGCCAAAATTCAAATAGGTTCCTTACTCCAAAAAGAGTGAAGTCTAAGTATAACTTCTCACTAGGGATAATGCCCCCTCCCATTTTTTAGGCCAATTGGAAGGAATCCATTAACTTCCACATATTTAGCATTATTTATGTAAATTTTATTACATCTTCCACACATATTTTGATGTCTCTTCATATACCATTCATGGAAAATGATATTCTTACTATCATTCTATCTTCTTCAACATGTCCACTCTGAACAATACATTTTTGTTCTCATGCATGTTTTCTAACCTAATGTTATATTTGCATCAACTTCCTCTCTTTCACAACAATAAAAATTCTAAATCTTTCCACATATTTGGAATTGATACTCAAAATCCTCTCACTTTATTCTTAGCTAGTTCTACCTAGCGCATCACTCTGTATTAAAACTATATTTATTTCAAGGAGTTAGCAATAGAATTAACTCCAACTTCATGTTGTACCAAAGGGCCTACAATAAAATTCACACAATGAAGCAATCACATCAACACTAGTTGGATACCAACCTATAAAGACAGGATAAGGTAGGGTCTATTTTCTATGTAGATTAAGTTTTGAAATTTGCAATATATGTCTCTCTCTAAAAGAAAACAATATGAACTTTCTTACATTTTTTCTACCAAGTGTAAACCCATTGAATTTAGAGATGATGCCTATATTGACTGAAACAAAAAGCAAAGGAAACTAACCCAAGGCATCTAACTTCGATACCCAATGCAAGAAAGTTAATTATTCAAACTAACCCTTAAAACTTGTAATACACATTATATATGTAAACATGATTAATTTTTTTAATTTATAAATTAATTTATGTTATTATATCATAAAATAAACTCTTATTAGCCATATATTCACATGGAATTAAAATGTGTATATAAATATAAGGCCAAGGCTAGCACTTGTCCTTGAAATAATTAAAGTTGTATATTTTCAAAACCTACCATACATTGTATGCATATATATATATATATATATATATATATATATATATAATATATATATATATATATATATATATATATATATTATATATATTGTTTATCATTCATCTCAATTCTTTCAGAGTGGAAAAAGTGGAGGAAACAGCTCATTAGACCGTTTTTACCAGTGGGGCCTAGTTTGGAAAAACAAGACCTTTAAAACCTTCCGGGAGAATTTTGAGGCATTAAAAGAAATTTTTTTTTTTGGGGGGGGAGGGGGAACTTAGCCTCTTAGTGACACACCTTTTCATGCTATTCTATAGAGAGAAATTTCCAACAATGCAAGAATCATGTCAATCAGAGTTTATGTGTGAAAGTTATGCCACTGAGAAGTTGACCTTCCTGTTTTCACCATCACAATGTGAGAGGATGTCATGTCAACACCCATTATTCATGGAAAAGGGGATAACCACGCGATTATGATGTAAAATACTCTAGAAGGGTCAATATTAAAATTTTGGTTAAGATTTGAGGTAGTCAAACCTAAACACTAGTAGGTTATCATGATGTGTTATAACCGGTCCACTAGTAGAAAAAAGGGTTTCGTTACTTTCAAGTCATTTTGTTCATAGTTGAGAATAAATAGCCAAGTGGGATAGGAGATAGATTGCATAGAGAGATTTGTGCACTATATCAACCCATGAGAAACTGGTCATACTTTTTTGTGCTTGCAACCATATTTCCTTGTAGAAAAAGACAACAAAGAAACCTCACCTTCCAACTTGGTTTTTCTCCTGAAAGGATTTCCTAAATCATATCTTGTGTCAAATGTGTGTGTGAGAGATTCTATTTCATTGTTCTCTATTTTTTGCATAATTTTCATTTGCATGCATGCACTATTAGTTATAAATCTACAAATACAAAAATCTAGTAAAATTATAATAGTATAGAATTTCATATTTTAAATATAATATTATAAAATTTGTTGGGACGAACTTTCATGAGGAGTATCAATGAAATTTTACGGATCATATTGGTATCAGAGCAGGTTTATTTGGGTGTATTGTGGATATTTTTAGGATATCTAGATCGGTTGGGACAAAAGTCATAAAACCCTAATCATGGCCAACAAAACTATGAATAATGTTTGCAATCCTGCAGAGGAGAGGCTTTCAAGGATAGAACAACAAGTCATTGATATAAATTGTAATGTAAATATCCTCATGACGACCATGAGCAATAAGCTTGGGGTATTTGGAGAAGATGGGGGTTCAAATGCAAAGGAAAAATTGGAAGGGGTATCACGAGATGAGGAAGAAACAAAGAACCAACCAAGGAAAGAACCCAAAAAAGATTAACCCAGTTCGAGTGCCATAAACTAATCATAGCCCTTGTTTAAAATGGAAGAAAAGGTCGATATGAAGCTTTACCAAAGTGAGATTGATGCTCTAAATTTGAATCATTAGTTGCAGCAACTGGAAGTGTATTTCACAATCCATCAAATTGAGGAAGAACATAAGATCTCATTTGCATGGCTAAAATTAGAGGGTCATTCCCTAACTTGGTGGGAGAGCCACATGGATACCTTGAGGTTGGAGGGAGAGCCTATAGTGACTAAGTGGGAGGACTTTAAAACCCTTATTAAGTCATAGATTTACTCTTTTGGATATGTAGAGGACTAGTGGATATGGTGGCACTACTTTAGGCAAAAGAGAAGGCAAAGTGTGCAAGAGTACACCACATAGTTTAAAAACATGGCCACAATTTTGGGTATCTCCGCAAAGAACCTGGATGTACTCCTCAATTATTTGGGGGGATCTAAACCATGAGCTGTGTGAGAAAGTCACATTGTCCAAGCCCAAATCAATGGATGAGGCTTGTGTACAAGCTTAATACATGGAGAACATAGGCTTGAAGAGAGAAAAATCAAGTATATCCAAGAAGAAGTAGAAAAAATATGCTTCTAAGGAGGAAAGAAGAAAAATGAGGAAACAATAAAAACATGACAGCCACAACACACTAGTGCAAAGATCCTAGAAAATGTTGCAACCAATGCAACATTCATGGACATATAGAGGAAAAGTGTTGGAAGTTGTATCCATAGCTAAACTCAAAGAACAAAAAGAAATAAAATTAGAAGAAGAATCTCATGGCCTTTGATTCGAGCAACCAAGTTGAAAGAAGCTCAAGTGTGGATGAGAATGTTTTCTACACATAAGTGTAGAAGGAGGTGAACTTGAGTAACCTTCAACATATAGAAGAGAAAGAAATTACTAAACTCTTCCATATAAATATACGGGTGAAGAATACCAATATTGATACTCTTTTTGACTAAGGATCATAAGAGAATCTCATTCTAGCATAGCTGGTCAAGAAATTGGGATTGGAAGTTTGTGATCATCCAAGCTTCTATCCACTCGGTTGGGTAAATAAGGACACAGAGATGAAGGTAACAAAATAGTGAAAATTTGTATTTGTTATTAGTGTTGATTTATTAATGAAGTAGAACTAGATGTGGTTCCCCTTGATGTATGTGGAGTCATGTTTGGGAGTCCCTATATGTACATGTGAGATGAAAAATTCATGCGAAGAGCCAACTAGTATCAACTCGTCGAGGATGGAAAATCATCCCTCATCGACGCTCACAAAGGCAAGCCACAAATTTTGTTGGTAAGTAATAAGCAAGCCAAGAAACTGATTAGTTCTAGAAAGAAGTATGTTTTATTATTTTTAAGAGAAAATTAGTCTATATATGAGTCTGTAAGAGGCAAGGCATCTCTTGAGGGGTCTACTAAGAAACGGAAATAGTAACTAGAGGAGTTGTTGTAGGTATAAAAGGATGTGTTCCGAGAGGCTAAACGGTTACCACCTATGAGGGAAGTGGAGCATGAGATCCAACTATTATCAAACTCTCCATTACAAACATTGGGATGCACAAAAAGTTTATTTTAGAAGCCATTGAGTTGAAGAAACAGTTGCAACAACTACTAGAATAGGGTTTTAATTGATCAAGTACATCGCCATGTGGGTCACCCATCATCATTGTGCCAAAGACAAATGTGACTTGGAAGATGTTTAAAGATTACAAGACGTTGAAAAATATCACACTCAAGAACAGATACCCCCTACCTAGGATAGATGATGATGGGCCTCTAAATTAGACATAAATTAAGGCACATGCCTCTAAATTAAACATAAATTAAGGCCTATGACCATCCTTTAGCACATTAAACCCCTCTCTTTTCATTAGATAATGTAGTTTTAACTTTAATATATTCATTAGGAAGGTTTATGAATAATTGCATATTTGTGCCTAATATTATTTATTTTTGTGGAATATTATGAGAATATTGGGCAGATTTTGAAGATTTGGAGGAGATAATTTAGGGACTTTCTCCCTACTACAGGAGGATCAATATTAAATAATAAATCAAAATAATATTATGTAATTATGGCAAATATTATGGAACTCCAATGATTGAGAAAATCTGGGAATGTGTTCCCTGCCATTTAATGCAGATTCCTAGTATTGGGAACCATATACACTAATCAAGCGATTTTGGTGGGGAAATCTTCTTCCTTTCACGGGTAATGAATCCTACTCATTTTTTATAAGTAACAATTTAAATTTTCCTCTAGATATAGAGATTTTTATTAGTCTTCTTGTGGAGAGAACTCGTATTTTTGCAGCTCCATTGTATTTTCTTGTAGGGATTTAATTGTATTGATGAAAATAATGAATATTAGTGTCATGTTCAGCTTATAAATCTTATTCTCTTCCATAGGTCTCTGAGTTTCCTTGGGCTTGGCCATCCCAGGAGCCTCAAATCCCTTTTGTATCATTTTCTTTCCTTCTTTTCACTTCTTATTCACATGCATCTCTTGTTTTTATTTCTTTCTAATTTTGCATTTAGTATTAATAATTTCTTGTTGTGGGTGTCACGCGGAATGAGTCGATCTTGCGGACAAGATAGACCTTCCTAGAATCTAATGAAGACCTAATGACAAACAAACCAACCAGACACTATTTTTCTCTAAATGTGCTTTATAAATAATGGCAAACAAATGTGTTTAAGGCCTACCTCATATCCAACGCAAGTTTGGAGATGCCTTCACTCCTTTGATCCAAGTAAGTTCCTTTGTCACAAACCTGCAAACACAAACAAGGCAAACGATTAAATAGCACCTGAATAACCAGTATTATAAAACATATTTAACATGAAAGTCAAGGAGTCCATGAAATAAATAACATAAGATACTTGTTGAGAAAAATGAGCTTGATTGTATTAATTCAAAAGAAGAAGAACTTTACAACCTTTGCCTTGATGCTGTACAAGCTCCTCCCAGGGTCCAACAAGAAGTCTCCTCTACTTTGACAAGCTTCACTCACTCCCCAATGAAGCCAAAAAGGTATGTGATCTCTCCTCTTAAGCTCAAATAGGAATTCTTGATTTCACTAGCATTTACCCTCAAAAGTTCAGCTTCTAACCTCTCCAGCCACTAACCCAATGCCTCAATTTATAGTGCAATAGAGGGCA
>APFE031706136.1:62931-82797 GCA_000404065.3 Pinus taeda
TTTATCATCACCCAAATGGACTTGTCCAAAATCTCCTTGAACATAGTCATGAAAGTATTTCTTATCAGGTGTGGCATGGAATGAGGCCCCTGAATCTACCACCCAGGAATCAGTAATATTTTCGAAAGAAAGAATCAAAGAATCTTGTGACACCTCACCTGTCACATTTGCTTCATGATTGTTTTGTTTTTGTGCATCTCCTTCTTTTCCCTTCCGAGATCTACATTCTTTCTTTAGGTGTCTTTTCTTTCTACATTTCCAGCACACTATCCCCGATCTGGACTTAGATCTTCCTTTCCTTGATTTACTGCAATATCCTGAGCTCTTTCCTCTTTCCATTTTTCTTCCCCTAAACTCTACACTCAAAGCATTACTCGATGTCTCACCGGAGCTTTTCCATCGCATTTCCTTGCTAAGGATAGCACCGACAACATCATCAAACTTTAAAGTACTAGATCCAAAAATAGAGTTACTAATGGCCATTACTAAACCATTCCAACTTTCTGGCAATGAGCACAAGAATAACAGAGCTCTAACTTCATCATCAAAGTTTACCCCTACAGAACTTAACTGACTTGTAACAGTATTAAAATCATTTAAATGTTCTACAACAGATGCACCTTTCGACATCTTCATATTAAATAACCATTTCATAAGAAATACCTTGTTTGAGGCCGAGGGTTTTTCATATAGTTTCACCAACACCTTAATCAAACCCTCTATTGTTGTTTCCTTCGAAATGTTGAAGGCGACCGATGCTGCGAGGCACAACCGTACTGTTTCGAGTGTCTTTCTATCGAGAAGGTTCCATTCTTCATCTTTCATACCCATCGGCATCTTTGTTTTTCTGCCCAATGGTAGGTACAAATATTTCTGATACAAATAATCTTCCATCTGCATCTTCCACAACAAGAAGTTTTGGCCGTTAAGTTTCTCAACCCTAAACTTACCATCTTCCGCCATTGCTCCCACTCGAATGAGGAACCCTTCTTTCCTACGAGTTTATTAGCCAAATAGACCTTCAGCTCTGATACCAGTTGATAGAAAATTATATATTACAGAGCAATGGAACACATAGAATATTGCATAAATATAAACACAGAAAACACATAAAACCAAAGAGACACAGATATACGTGGTTCACCCAGTTTGGGCTACGTCCACCCCGAACAGCCAATCCTTCCTTTCTATTTTCCAGCAAAATGAAGAAACACAACCTACAACAAATCCGCTGTAATATCCTCTATTTTCTTTCACAGTCTCACCTCTCTATTTCTCACTTAGAGAATACGCATCTATTTCACATCCTTAATACAATGCCCTCATACAAAGAGAGGGGTTGCCTTCTAGGGAAAAAGACCCTAAACTAAACATAAGTTCTACCGTCATATCATCCGCCTAAGAAACAACCCAGATTGACTAGAAATTACTATACTTTTATAAGGCAATTTTACATTTGTTTTTAGCTTCGGGGGCGCTACCCCTGAAACCCCGGCGGGAGGACCACTGGCCCCCAGACCCCCCAGCCAGGGGGGATCAGCCCCGCCAAACCCCTACGGGGGGGACAAGTCCCCTCCGCACCCCCTACATGGAGAGGTGTACAAACTTCCTGGTGTATACATCCGACTGAAACAAAGACCTCTAAATAATCATGCTCTACACCCAACAGAAAGCTTCATCTTTTCATGGGGAATGATTCCTAATCATTTTGTGTAAGTACCAAGTATAATTTTCCTCTAGATATAGAGATTTTTATTAGTCTTCTTGTGGAGAGAACTTGTATTTTTGCAGCTCCATTGTATTTTCTTGCAGGCATTTAATTGTATTAATGAAAATAATGAAGATTAGTGTCATGTTCAGCTTATAAATCTTGTTCTCCTCCAGAGGTCTTTGATTTTCCTTGGGCTTAGCCATCCCAGGAGCCTCAGAGCCCTTTTATGTCATTTTATTTCCTTCTTTTCACTTCTTATTCACATGTATCTCTTGTTTTTATTTCTTTTTATTTTTGCATTTAGTATTATTGATTTCTTGTTGTAGGATTGGGTTAAATGGTTGATGTAAGTTCTTTTGCAGGATCAAAAGCATCATTTCATCCTTGGAAAATATTTGGAAGGTCATAGTAGTCATTGAGCTTCTTGGATTAGTCTTCTTATTCCCAAATCCAGATTTTTGGAACTCCTTTGTAGCAAAGAACAATAAATTTCTGCTATTTTTTAAAGCATGATAATGAGCTTCAATCGAGTTGATTCCACTTGTATTAAATTATAAAAACATTCTATTTAATAACAAAATTTACCCCAATGCATTTGTAATTGATTAGGTTAGGCATTTGATAGATTTACAAGCTCACTAGTTCTCAAATTTTTTATTCTTAGACTAAGTAATTTTTCGTTATTTAATAAATATTTCCCATGTATAGATGAATTTGTGGATAGATGCAGCCAATAATGTGTGTTGTTGCAAGAGCTTCTACATTGTAGGGAGGCCTCATCTCATTCGCCTCATCTACCAATGTCGCCAAAGAAAAAATTGTCATTTCCATTGAGCAAATCTACCAATATTGAATCCCTTGCTTGAGTTATGGGCAGTGTCTGCCACCTCCATGTCTTATTCTTCCATTATCCACATTTTCCAAGCTTCATTCCACCTTCTAGACCACTTCCTAAGCTTTTGGCCTTCTTTTTGTAATAAAACAGGGGATCCTGTAGACATCCTCTAGGAACTAGTACTTCCTGTAGACATCTTGTAGGAAAACCTGTATTGGCCTATTTTGAGCCCGAATTGAGAAAAATCATCACTAGAAGCCAGGATTAGGACCCTAGTTTCCTTCCAAGCCATCTGAACCATTGTACTCATTTTCATCCACACCTATCTCCCCTGCCAAAGAACTAAGCAAGATTGGCATTTACATTTTTCAAGCAAAAAAGATAAAAAGGAAAAAGTTATTTTATATTTATTCATGCACACAACAGTTAGCACTCTCTAGATCAGATTCCATGCTCAGTTAGTTTAAATCATCACATGTGATAAATAGGGTTAAGTTAGGTTTCTATTACATTTAGTTCATGATCTTTATGTAATTAGAATATGATTCTTTCCTTGTACTTTATTTCTTGCAATATGTCAGGGTTTCCATTTTAGTTCATTTTCTGCAATTAGTTTAGGGTTTGATTTCAGTACATGCACTCCATTACATCATGATAGCAAAGGAACAACACATTGTATGTTACACATATAGTGCTGATACCTCTTAAGTTCGTACGAACCCCGGGTTGATAATTAAATGTTAGTAGCCTTGGGAGTTGTAGCATTCTTGTTGCAATACCGAGGCTCATCAGATGATTTTTTGTATTAGTTGCAACAAGAAAAATACTTCACCAAGCTAGACTTAAATCCTAAATGTCACCAATTTCAAGTTCAAGAAGAATATAGCTGGAAGACCACCTTCAAAACCAAGAAAGGTTTGTATGAGTGGTTAGTCATGCCATTTTGCGTATGTAATATAGTAGCTACATTTATGAGATTAATGAATGATGTATTGCAACCTTTTATAGATTCATTTGTTATTTTATATTTAAATGATATAGTGGTATACAGTGCTATCTGGGAGGAGCACATATCACATTTGACATAGGTGTTGAAGACATTAAAGAAGCACCAACTGCTAACAAATCTCAAGAACTATGGGTTTTCACGATTGTCATTGGTGTATAAGGGGTATATGATAGGTGGAGGAGAGTTAAAGATGGATCCTTCCAAGATAGAGGCTATCTTGACATGTCATGTGCCTATTAGTGTTTTTGAGGTCAAGAGTTTTAATGGGGCAACATAATACTTGAGGAAATTCATAGCCTCATTTTCAATAGTAGTAGCACCACTCCATGCCATAATAGAAAGCGACAAGAATTTCCAGTGGGGAAAGGGTCAACAGAGGTATTTTGATGAGATAAGGAAGAAAATTAGTCAAGCATTAGTTCTGGTATTACCAAACTTTCAACGACCCTTTGAAGTGGAGACAAATACGAGTGAGTATGTTATGGGAACTATCTTGATGCAAGGAGGATGGGTTGTATGCTACCATTCTGAATTATTTCATGGGGTAGTTCTTAACTACTTTACCTATGATAGGGAGCTCTATCACCTGGTGCAAGATATGAAGAAGTAGAAGCACTATCTAATGGGAAAGGAGACAATAATACACACATTTTTCTAACCACGATTGTACTTGCAGACCCATAGCAAGCTAAAACCGACTGCGCATTACAAGTGGATGGGTTTCTACAATAGTTTAATTTGGTGATAAAGTACAAGAAGGGAAGAAAAACAAGTTAGCTAATGTGCTCTCAAGGCCACCCACATCGAAGAGCACATATTTGGGAACTCTTCTACACATGGAGCCATTCACCCATGATGCATATAGAGAGGCATATTCAAAGAATAAGGACTTCCCCGTTGTCGCTACCAGTTCCAAGATAGGTTACTCTATAGGTTGGATAAGATATGTGTTCCTAAAGGTGATTTATTTTTGTTGATTAGAGAGACTCACAACTCCAATGTTGTAGGTCACTTTGGTGTAGGGAAGACAATTAACAACTGGCAAAGGTATGTGCGTTAGCCCAATTTGCAAACGTAGATATCTAGATTTATAAGAGGATGAATGCTTTGTTGTACTAGCAATCTTAGGAACATGAAACATGGTTTATACCCTTACCTATACACACTCGTCCTTGGAAAATAATTTTTGTGGACTTTGTGGGAGGTTTACCAACAACCAAGAAGGACATGACTACTTGTTCATGGTAGTTAACAAGTTCAACAAGATGTGTTTTTTCTACCATGTAAAAGGACCATCAGTGGGAAAGAAGTAGCGAACTTCTTCTTTGGATTGGTTTGGGTTCACTTTGGGATGCCAAGGAGCATTGTTTTAGACATAGATACAATATTTCTTAGTGAATTATGGACTACATTGTGGGAAAATAAGGACACAAAGTTAAAGGGATATACAACATTCCATCCACAAACATATGGGAAAACAAAAGTAGTCAACATGACTTTGGTGCAGCCTCTGGGGGGATACCACCAAAATCATCCAAAGACCTAGAATTAAAATCCAGTATATATACAACATTCTTATAATAGAGTAGTCCAAACTTCTACAAGAAAGTATCCATTTGAAACATGCTTTACATATTTTTGGCCTTCACCTTTGGACATTGCATATGGGTAGCAGGGAGTGAGGGAATATATTACGAGAGACACCTTAAGGGCTGAAAAGTCTCTAGAAAAGATCAGGAAGATCCATATATAGGTGAAAGAGACATTATAGAAGTTGTTGGAGAAATATAAGGCCATGCATGATCAAAATAGAATAGAGAAATCATTCAAGGTGGGAGATAGAGTATGGCTACAGTTGAACAAGGAGAGGTTACAAGGGCTTGGTAAGAAAATCAAGGCTCTATAGTATGATCCCTTCGAGATAATGGAAAAGGTGGGTGATAATTCCTATTGACTCATTTTACCACCATATATGTGCATTTACTCAACTGTGAATGTAGAGAATGCGAAATTCTGTGAGCCTCCCATGTTAGATCAGGAAAAGGAACAAGTCCTACTTTCTGTGGATGATTTGACACCGGATGCTCAGGAAGAGTTGATAGAAGATATATTTTTGCAGAAGAGGTCAAAAACTTCAAGATAGGGGCAACATGACCTTTGGCAGATTAGCCTGAAAGGACAACTTCTAAGCAAAGCTAAATGGTACACCAAATAGAAGGTGGAGGAAACAATTCCTCACCTCATTCAGTAGAATATTAAGTGAACTAAAATCCTCCTAAAATGGGGCAGTGTGACCCGAATTGGATCATTATGGTTTTTTTCATCCATATTGATGTTTTTAGAGAGGAAAAAGTGGAGGAATCAGCTCACGGTACCATTTTTACCAGTGAGACCCAGTTTGTCAAAATAGGGTCTGAAAACTTTCAAGAGAATTTTGAGGCATCAAATGATGGTTTTTTTTTTTTGTGTGTGTGTGTGTGGAGGGGGGGGGGGGGTTGTGGTGGGGTTTCCACATTATTAACACCTTTTCATTCTATTATACACGCACAAACCTTTCCAACAGTGCAAGAATCACGTTAATTGGAGTCTATATGTGAAATTTATGCCACTCAGAAGTTGACCGCCCTATTTTCACCACCATAACTAGAGAGAATGCCACCTCAACCCCATTTATTCATAAAATATGGGCTAGCCCCATGATTATGATGTAGAAGACTCTAGAAGAGTCCATATTGTAACTCTGGTTAACTGTTGAGGTAGCCAAACCTAACCACTAGTATGTTATCAAGCTGTGTTATAACCAGACCACTAGGAGGAAAAAGGGTTCCATTTTTTCAAGCACATTTTGTTCCATAGTTAAGAAAAATTAGCCAATAGGGATAGGAGATAGAGCATACAAAGAGGATTTGTGCATAGTAGCAGCCCACAGCCCACATGCCGTACTTCTTTGTACTCACGGCCATATTTCCCTACAGAGAAAGAGAGTGGAGCAACCTCACCTTCCAGCTGGGTTTTTCTCCCGAAAGGGTTTCCTAGAGCATATGTCATGTCAAATGTGTGTTTGTGTGAGCGTTTATTTTTTTATTATATATTTTCTACATAATTTTTATTTGCATATGTGCACTATTAATGGTAAATCCATAGATCCAAAAATCCAATAACACTGTAATAATGTATAATTTCATATTTTAAATATAAAATTATCAGAGCTATTGTGATGAATTGTCTAATGGAATATCCACAATAGTTTATGAATCGTATATATATATATATACAATCAGTATCATAAATTAATTCTAATCATATTACTATACCAATGTTATAATGTCTGTGCATAGAAAAATAAAGCCATGTCAAATAGAATCATATAACCATGTCATTAGTAGTCATATAGTGATTGGTTGAAAACCTATCCTTTTATGCCATGCAATGTATTTCAAAGTTTTCCCTCACCCAATAATAATAGTATATCCTTTTCTATGTCCATGTTATTTACTTAATGGTTTCTCCTCCACACAATTAAATTAAATGAAATTATATATATGTAGTAAAAATTAACTTGAAAATACATTATAATATGCAGTACCCTATTAAAATCTAATAATATTCTCAAACTAAAAAATAATAGGGAAATATAACAAGGCTTAAAAGTGTTAGTTTAGAATGTGGGTTGGCACTTGACTAGTGGAATAATAACTGAGGACTAGTTTCCAATAGGATTTTGACAACAATCATGCATTGAAAGATGATGATGAATTTTAGAATAAGCTTAGTGTAGATGCACCCAACACTATTATCTCTTGAGTCTTGGATTAGTTGTTATCTCTAGGAGGTCATGCACATAATCAATGCTAGTAGATTCAACAAAAGAGACAGAATATGTGGCAACTGAAAAGGAAACAAAGGAGATTGTGTGGCACAAGAAAATACTTTAATATTTATAGGAGAAACAAGTGAATTATACTCCTCTTCTAGTTGCACAATGTCTTCACTCAGTGAATCTATCCTATTTTAGTTACACAGGGTCTTCACTCAGTGAATCTATGACATAACACTTGCTTTCAAGGAATATTAAACAATACCCCAATTCCACTAGATATTGATAAATAACTCCCAAATTTCTTTCTTCTAAAACCTCTCCCAATACATATTTCCAAATAAAAAACCCTTATTTTTACTAGACACCCATTTTTATACCCTCAATACCTATAAACCCCTAGCACCTTGCACTTTTCCCCAATATTACAATATATCGAATTTATTTTTCACAATTTTAAAATCCCCTTTATGAATAAACGTGATGAAATTGATGAACAAAGTGAAGGCCCCATTGTTGGTTAACAATACATCTGTAATCAAACCAAACATATCAACATAAGGTACCCATTTATTGAATATCATGTAAAGATAAGAGTATTCATTTAAGACATTGTTCCTCAAGTTAGAAAAATGTGGACATCATCACAAAATCGCTAGGAAGAGAGAACTTTGAAAAGTTTATAATGATGTTTTGGCTCACAATACCTCTTCAACTTAAGTGGAAAATATTAGAAATATGATACTTCAATATTATTGTTGCATTATTATTTGGAGGTGGGTGAAATGAATAGTCTTAAGGTAGACCAACTCTCCCCCATGGAATCTAAAGTGAATAGCCACTTCCTTATAGATATGCACCTTTGAGTTAATGAAATAAACACCAAATAGAGTTACTTATTAGCTTGACATGCCCTTTTTGAGGTTGTACCACATATATTTGTCTAAACTATGAAGATGGAACTACAATTACTTATTTAATAACAATATATTTTTATTGTTACATATGATTGTATGTATTTCTCCTTTTATTTATTTAGAATCTTTCTTTTTAGAGGTAATAGTAGAGCTATATTAGATCTAGTATCCATTCGTTTTTAGAAACTATCTCCTAGTTAATAAACTTAGAATATATTTGTACTTTGTATACAGGAAAAAGAAAAGAAAAATGCAAGTTTTCACTTTCATCTAGAATTTTGGTATTCTAAATAATCCTTAAACCATAGTAATAATTGTGAAGCCAAAAGTCAAATAGGTTCCCTAATCCAAATAGAGTAAGGTCTAAGTGGGAATTTTCACTAGGAGTTGTGACCCTTCCCCTTTGTTGGGCTAGTTCAAAGGCATCTATTCACTTCCACGTATTTATCATTATTTATATAACTTTTATTACAACATCTTCCTCATTTATTTTGTTGTCTCTTCATCTACCACTCATGGGAAATTATCCTATTCGTATGATGCTATCTTCTTCAACATGTTCACTCTCAACAATACATTTTTTCTCATGCATGTTGCCTCACTTAATGTTCTATCTACATCAACTTATTCTCTTTCACAACAATAAAAATGCTAAATATTTCCACATTTTTGGAAATCATGCTCAAAATCCTCCCACCTTTTTCATAGATAGTTCTACATAATGCTATGCTCTTTCTTGAAATTATCTTCCACTTCAAAGTCTTAGCAATAGAATCAACATAGCCCGTTACAACTTGGCATTGTACCAATGGACCTACAATCAAAGTCACACAATGAAGCAACCACACCAACACTACTTGGAGACCCACCTATAAAAACATGATAAATTAGGATATATTTTCTTTATAGATTAAGTTTTAAAATTTACCATATATAAATATTTCTCCAAAATGAAACAATAAGCACTATGTTGGTGTAAACCCAATAACTTAAAAATAACTTTAAAGAAAACGAACTCACTCTAGCATCAAGTATATGGAACTTAATTATTAATTGCTGCTTTGATTTGTAATTTAAATTATATAATGATAGAGTAAATTAAACTTTTATTAAACATTTACACATAGGAAAAAAATGTGTATCTAAATATAAAAGGAAGAATTGCACTTGTTACCTAACATTATATATTAATTCTGATCATATCATCATAGTAACATTATAGTGTTTGTACACACAAAAAGGAAGCCATATCAAATACAATCATATAACCATGTCAAAAGTAGTTCTACAGTGCTTGGTTAAACACCTATACTTTTGTGCCATGCAACTTCTGTCGAAGTTTTCCCTAACCCAATTATAATAGTTTATCCTTTTCTATGTCCATGCCACTTAATGGTTTATCCTCCACTCAATTAAATTATATTATACATGTGCAATAGAATTTAACTTAAAAATATATGGTTAATATATGGTTAGTTATCATATTATATATGTAAGGCACTCTAAATCCTATAACACTACATAATTAAAAAGAAAGAAATACATAATTAAAAAGAAAGAAAAAATATGATCATACTGGGGAATTGAAACAAAAATGCAATCTTCAAGCATATAATGAACTCATTTTTATAATGGAGAAAGTTTAACTTTTATAACATTTAAATTTCATTTCTCTTTAAATTTCGGTGATGCTGTAATGCTAAATTTTATTATAGTGTACATTGCATGCAATGTGAGAAAAACATACATGCACCTGTCCTATGCCTCCCATACAAATGGAAAATCATTTCTTAACATATAATATTAATGCAATCCCTTATTAAAGTGATTTGATTAGAGATAATATTCTCTTTGCTTGTATGTGGTCCTTAGATTTATATTTTAATATTGCAAAGCTTAAGCTTATGAAGTTAGGAAGTGGGGTCAAATTAGAAGTTTCTCTCACAATTTTAGTGCTCAATTTCTGACACAAGTGCCCTCTTAAAGTCCAGCAAGCCATGGTTTTGACATATGGCAGCCAGACAAATCACCAGTCTGTACCTAATGAACAGAAACTCAGATTGGGTGGCTTCTTTTATATCCTATTACGAATTCTGTTGAGAGAGAGGCTACAGTTTTTGCATTATAAAAATATCTTGAGGGGGGGCCAAGGACCCCCTCTAACATGGATAGAGACTCTACAGAATGAGAATCAATGGATGGGCAAGCGTGAGAATAAAAGAAAAAGTCACTCAGGCTGTATGCTTGTCTACAATTATGCTCATTCTAGCTTTTGATAGGAGATGCTTGGTTTCTACTGTACAGATTGTTCTCTGGATTTTATCTTGTAGTGCTTTTATTCAATGAGCATCAATATCACATCATTGAAGTTATGCTCAGGCATGGCCAGGTTATGTATGATCTGGTCAGGCCTGTATATATCACAAATTCCCACTAGAAGACTCTGCAACGACGAATATATCGTCACCATCAGCAGTTTAATCCAAACGATTTTGTGGATCTTGTTTGGTGCTACGTAGAGTGCATGTTTATATAAGAAGAGGTGGCCTTCAATTATTTCTGCAAGGACAGTAGGGTAGCAGAGGGTTAGCAACCATGAGGGAGAGGGAGACCAAGGTCTGTATCTTCATTTTCTGTATTTTCACATCATGGGCTCTGGTCGATTTTGGGGTTCCTGCAGTTTTTGCAGCACAAGAGACTCAGATACAAATACTCCTGAGGATGAAAGAGGCTCTGGAGGATCCCACAAATGCACTCAGGGATTGGGATGGGTCTGAGGATTCTCCATGTAGATGGAGAGGGATTGATTGTAACGATGAAGGTGCTGTGACTCGCATACAACTCCATGGAAATTCTCTGAGTGGTCGCATTCTGCCTGATATCTGCAATCTCCAGAGCCTGATAATCTTTGAGCTAGATCGAAATTCCCTTTATGGGAATTTCCCTCCAGAATTTTCGAATTGCAGTCGGTTGGAACAATTGAATTTGAGCTTCAATTTGCTGAACGGGTCATTGCCCGACCTTTCAAAATTGAAGGCTCTGAAATTTCTGGACCTGTCTAACAATCGATTCTCGGGAGAGTTCCCTGTTTCGGTGGGGAATTTGACAAATCTTGAGTCTCTCGGCCTGGGTATTAATATGTTCAATCGGCGAACGATTCCAGAGGAGCTCATGCGACTGACCAGACTCAGTTGGCTGTATCTAACGAATTGCAACTTTATTGGGTCCATTCCAGCTTCTCTGAGCAATCTTTCGGAGCTGGGAAACCTGGAGCTCTCGATGAATGACTTGACTGGAAGAATTCCCAAAGAGCTCGGGAGCCTCAAGAAGCTGTATCAGCTGGAGCTTTTCAGCAATTTATTGTCGGGAGAGATTCCTCCAGAGCTCGGAAATTTGACATCATTGAGAGATTTTGATGCTTCCAGAAATTCTCTGTGTGGGAGAATTCCGGCAGACTTTGGTAAGCTGGAAAGATTACATTTCATACAATTATATCAAAATCAGCTCTCAGGGGAGATACCAGAAGGATTTGGTGAGTTAAAGAATTTAATCGGTATTTCTATGTACCAAAATTATCTCACAGGGCCCCTGCCCCCAAAGCTGGGATCTGTGTCTGAATTCAACATGATTGATGTCTCACAGAACATGCTCAGCGGCCCGCTTCCCCCAGATTTGTGCAGTGGAGGCAAGCTTCAGTATATTCTTGTTCTTGATAACGAATTTACAGGCCAAATCCCTGAATCGTATGGGAACTGTAAGAGTATGCTGCGGTTTCGTGTGAGTAAGAATAAGCTGACAGGGAGAATTCCCAGGGGAATTTGGGAGTTCCCACATGTTTCGATCCTGGATCTCAGCTTCAACTCTTTTGAAGGGGAGATCGCTCCTGCAATTGGGAATGCGAGGAATTTGTCTGAGCTATATCTGCAGAGAAATGGGTTCTCTGGAAACTTGCCTGCAGAAATTGGGCAAGCTTCGCAGTTGATAAAAATCGATGTTAGCGGTAACAAGTTAACTGGAGCTGTACCTTCCGAGATTGGGAAATTAAGCTTGTTGAATAGTCTGTCTTTGCAGGAAAATAATCTTTCAGGACCCATACCAGCTCAGATTGGACACTGTAAGTTTCTGTCTTCCATTAATCTTGCATATAATGAGCTCACAGGACCCATTCCTGGCAGCCTTGGTTTTATGGAAGTCCTTAATTCTCTGAATCTTTCCAACAATATGCTTTCTGGAGAAATACCCAACACCTTGGCTGCTCTGAAGCTCAGTTCTGTGGATTTCTCTACGAATTCTTTAACAGGACCAGTGCCAATTGAGCTCACCAGCCAGACCAACAACAGAAGCTTTTCTGGAAACCCTGGCCTCTGTGGTCAAGGCCTGGAATCTTTGCAGCCCTGTGATTTACATACAAGGGATGTTTATCAAGAGAGATGGATAACTGGGTGGATTGTTACTGGGACTGTATTTACATTCTTGATCCTCGGCATGCTCATCAGAGGATGCAGGTTGCATCGCAGGGATTCCAATAAGGTCAACAGCCGAACTTTTTGGGAGATGAAATCCTTCCACAAGCTGAACTTTGATGAGCATGAAGTTCTGGAATCCATGGACGAGGAGCACATTATTGGTCATGGTGGCTCTGGTACAGTGTACCGAATACAATTAAGTAATGGAGAGTCTGTTGCTGTGAAAAAGCTCTGGACCTGCAAAAATGGCCACCATGGCGGACAGGGCCTGATAAACCGAGAATTGAAGGCAGAAGTTGAGACACTGGGAACGATCCGGCACAGGAATATTGTCAAACTCTACTGCTATTTCTCAAATGGGGATTCAAATATGCTGGTGTACGAGTACATGCCCAATGGAAATTTGTGGGAATCCCTGCACGTAGGCAATAGGGGAGCGAGTCTGGATTGGCCCACTCGTTACAAAATAGCTCTGGGTGTGGCCAACGGACTGGCTTATCTCCATCACGACTGCCAACCAGGTATCATTCACAGAGATGTCAAGTCCACAAATATCTTGCTGGATGCAGAAAATCAGGCTCGTGTTGCAGATTTTGGTTTTGCTAAGATTCTTCAAGCCTGCCCCAGAGGTGATTCTTCAGTTCGTATTACTGGCACCCATGGCTATATCGCTCCAGGTTTGTTTCCATTTTCTTGTCTCTGGTTAAAATATTTTTCTTAGTATCCAGTTATATAGTAAAATATTTTTGGTGTACCGTTGGGAATGGTGGGAAAGGAGTATTTTGTTTTTTTACATCTACTCATAATTGATACAATGCATTGACTTTTCTAGTTTTTGTTTTGTTTGTAAAACCTACTGATTATCATATTGACTTTTGTAGTTTTTTTAATATGTTTTGAATGATTTTGATAGATAAATGTTTTCAGGTAAATTCTTCAATACTTTTTGGTTGGAAAATAAACTTTACAGTAAATTATTGCTACAAAACAATTAGGACAAGTTAAATGTATTGATTTTTTTTATTAATATATCTCTTGGTGTGCATTTCAAGTTTATGTTACAAATGAATGTATTGACTTTTTAGGTTTGGTTTTGCATTTCATATTTCCTGAGGAGGGTGAATGTATTGACTTTTTAATATAGGTTTTGATGAACAATTTTTAAATGTTTTGTTCTCTTTAGTTTTATAACAAACATAGTGAAATAATGTTATAAAGCAATCCAATCAAATATTTATAGGAAGTTAATAGCTATGTAAATGCTTTCTCTTATATTGATATTTTTGTTTTCAGATATTTTTGTTTTCAGATATAGTTAAATTAGTGAGGGTTGTTTGATGAAATTTTATGTAAATTATGAAATTTAAAGTTTAAATGTTTTTTTTAATCTCAGTCACATAATATTAACTCAATTTTAGGTTATAGAAGTATGAATTAATTAAAAAATTATAAATAAAAATAAAAAAAATATTGTTAAATTATAAAAAATGTTAGAGTTTTAGTGGGAGTAATATTATACTATGTGAGTATATATTGGGGAATATTTATTGAGGAAAAAATGACATAATATATTGGGGAATATATAGAGGGGTCGAGGGTTTTTATATTAACAAGTACAAAAAATGGAGCTCAAAGTTAATGGAAAAATATAAAGGGATATAAAAATTGGATATCTACAATATTTAGTGAAAGTAGGGATTTTTAAATTGGAAATGTGTATTGGGTTAGTATTGGTAGAGAGTTAAATAATGTGATTTTTAGAGGTATTTTCTAATATGTAGTCAAATTAAGATATTGTTTAATATATTAGGAATCCAGGTGATATGTCACAGATTGTCAAAGCTTCATTGAATGAAGCCCCGTGATAGAAATAAAAATTACAATATATATATTTAGAATTTCTATTTCTCAATGTTATTTTCAAAGAAAATTGTAAAGATGAGAATTTATCTTAAAGTTTAAAAACTTCACTAATTTTACTAGTTTTTAATATGTAATTTACAAAAATTTTTGATGATAAAATCTCATATTAATTAATAATGTTGATGATTTTTAAAGTAAAATAATTTAATAATATAAAGTTGGATAAAATTATTTGAGTGATTTTAAGAGTAAAATTTTTATATGATGATAAAGTTATTTTTAGAAAAAATAAAATTTACTCATTATTTTGGTTAGATAGAAAAATAGTATTTTGTCTCGATAGAAAAAATAGAAATTAGTGAATATTTTGTTTAGATAAACAGGGATAAAAATTTCGAAGTATGATCAGTGTGATTAATATAAATGCATTTGCAGAGTACGCTTATTCATCCAGGGTGACCGAGAAGAGTGACATCTACAGCTTCGGTGTGGTTTTACTGGAGCTCATTACAGGCAGGCGCCCAGTGGAAGCAGAATTCGGAGAGAACAAGGACATTGTATACTGGATTTCACGTAAGATTTTGACAAGAGAAGGGGCATTTGAGGTTCTTGATTACAGAATATATGAACTCTACAAGGACGAGATGATTCAGGCCCTCAAGATCGCTGTTCGCTGCACCAGCAAACTGCCAAACGTGAGGCCATCCATGAGGGAAGTTGTCCAGATGCTCTTGGAGGCCAAGCCCCGGAATATTGTCAAGTCAGTGCAGGGAAAGAATAATAATGATGAAAAGCCAGTTTATACTAAAGAATCATCCATCGTCCACATTCCTGCTGCTGATTGCAAGCCAAAATCTGATTCCAAACCTCAAAGTAAAGCATAATTAACTTATCTGAATTCACCCACCTGCGAGTTCTGTCAAAAATTTCTGTACTGTGCAGAAGAAACAAAAAGGAATAAAGAAAATCCTGTTGTACATAGCAGAGTACCGGAGTCTAGACTGTGCAGTCCATATATGTATGTAGTTTAGGTTTTGTTTAGGGTTTTCGTAGGGTTTCTGCCAATGACGAGGAACTAGGGTTTTCCTCGCTCGCTTTATCTACATATTCTGTAATAGTTTCGTGGGCTGAGTAGAATGGCAATAACCATTGTAGTTTTTCTGCCATCATGACCACTATGGAAACTTTATCGAAATGTAATATGCGCATATATTGCCGAGGAGTGACCAGTGCAATTATTCAAAGTTTCATGGATGCTCATTCGAACCTCCACTAAAACTTTAAATACATTAAACTGAGAAAAAAATAACATTATTCAAAGCAAAGATTCTGCGCAGAGGAGGCGACATTGAGCACAATGAGCTGAGTAGACCATATTCTAATGGTTTATACTAGCAGCACAGTAGCCGTTAATTGATATTTATGTACAGAGAAGGTTATATGCAGCATCAAAAGTGACCATTGGAAACGACAGAAATAGTAAGAATCGCAATTTGAGCGGAACATGAAACGCACCAAGGTATATATGTATGAATCTCATTTATGCATAGCTAAATTGTTCATTTTTTTATTTTCCACCCACAACCATAACTTCTGTGTGGTCATTTCTGCAATGATTGCAGTGATAATAGAGCGGAGGTTTATAATATTTATGTCGTAAGTGCAGTAATAAGTCATCGAAGGTCATAGTATTAAAAGCTTGAATGGATGGCATGTGTACACGTTTACATTGTAAATAATGAAAACCGATAAGCGGAAATGCATTGTTTTATAGAATGATTTGACTTTTAATTAAACAATGATTTTAATTATTTAATATCAAAATTGAATGTAAGATATTATCTAGAAATAAAAAATAAAGGTCAAATTTGTATCTTGAATTTATTTTATATAAATTCATGAATATAGAAATAAAGGATTACAGAATAAAAATATTACAGGGCAACTTTAACTTCTTTATATCCATATTTAATCTGTCAAAATCCATATAATATTATATCAATATAATTTATAGGCTATATATTAGTATGGGGTGTTCTCAAAAAGTTGATGGAAGAAAAAGTGGTTATCTAGTTAGTGAGCCCTCCATCTTAAGATCTAACATATACATTTTTAAGTGCCTAAATTTGACATTTCCCAAATTATCATCAAAGATCTCATGTAAGTGCCTAGTAGGAAAGAAAAATTAATGCAAGTGCATCTCCCTATTGGACATTAGTTTAACAACATCATCTAATCTATTTCCCTAAACCTCTCTCTCTCCCCCCATTTGCACCTCTCTTTTTGCACCTGCCCCCCACCGCCTCTACCCCATCTCTCTATTTCTACACCTCTCTCCCACTTGCAAGCAAAGTGTCTTGATGCTTGGAATTCAAAGTGTCCTCGTGTGCAATGTATATGAGTAAATAACAATGTAGATGTGACATCATCCCTAACCTCTGCCCTAACTCTCTAAAATGGAATTCTCTCTCTCTCTCTCTCTCTCTCTCACACACACACACACACATACACACACCTCTACACCCTTCTCCCATTCATTCCTTATCCCCCATCATTCTCTTACTCTTCATTGACCCCTCTCTCCTTCAATTCATATCTCTCTCTCCCCCACCTCTCTTCACCTTCCTCCCTCTATTCTTCTCTTTCAGTAATGATCCTTAATAGGAATACAAGTGACAACAAGAAAATAATACATGCAGCAAATTACAAAAATGAAATATTCAGCAAACACCCATATAAAAGCTGCAAATAGAGAACTTCTGAGCCATTTTATTATATTTCTGCAAGTCAAATACAACAGATGATGGAATGGTGCACCTGGGCATGTCTGAAAGGACAAGGAAAACCAAACCCTGGTAGGAAAATGGTTGAGATTAAGGTTGCCTAGTTGCTGCACCAATCTGCATTACGTTGCCGAGAAACTACTACACTATTGAAGTTCAAATGGTTGGAAGGTGTAATGAAACTACCCAAAATTTTATATACTTTTAACCTTGGACTCCTTGGCCAAAACCCACAAAAACCAAGAAATGGTTTGGCTCGATTTGGACTTCCCAAAATCGACCCCCAAAGACACTATTCAATCCCTCGCAATTCTACACTGTCTGCTATAGAGATATGGCTTAAAACCCCACCTACATTGCTCAAAAAATTATGAAACTTTATATTTGGGATCCTTGTCAAAAAGCTAGAAAAACCCATAAAGGATTTTAATTGGTTTAGACTTCTGATTTTCGACCCCCTTGGAGCCTCACGTGAGCTCTAACTACCAATTTCAACTTGCTAGAAACTGCCTGTAAATCCACCTGAAAACTTCTCCAAAATGCTGATTTCATCTGTGTTATCCAATCCCTAACTCCTCAGATGATCTCTTGGCCCAACTTAGCTACTCCCAAGCACCACTAAATCTATTGTGTGGCCTCTGCGCTGTCCCCTAGCCCAACAGTTTGAATTGCTGGAATGTTGGCTCAGCTAGCTGTAAAACCCAACATGAACATTGGTATAATGTTGCTACCTCAGCTCCCCAACTCCCGAACAAGAAATCAGATCTCTACTTGCCTCAATCTCCTTCTCCGTGTTTCCTTGTTGCTTAGAAATACACACTCCTTGCTCTGTATTGGTTGGTGGTGCTATGTCACTACCCTAGAACTCCTAAAATCCTTGTATAACTGCTTCTCTAGGGCGGGCACGGATGGTCCCCCGAAGTAGAGGTTTAATCCCCCACTTGAGAGATTCGTGGCTAAACAGTCAGTTGACTCAGCTAAACAGCAGAGTTAACAGTCAAGTGATTTTGTTTGCAAGATGTATAAATGAATCCCAAAATGAGAGTTTCTCCCTCCTTATAACTCATTGGGCCTCACTTGCCTCATGTGGACCCCTCCATCCACCTATTCAACTTTCCCTCCAAGTTATTCGAATGGGCCAATTTGAATTCCCATGTGGGTGGCCCCCACATTCCACTAGCAACCAAATTAAGTCAAATTGCTTCCTAACTCCCTAAGTCGAAAATGATGGGTTCTCTTCCCTAGCCAAAAATGTGGAAAATTTAGCAACACCCTGTTACAAATGTGTTTCGAAAATGTTGGGTTCTCTTCCCTGGCCAAAATTGTGAAAAATTATGTAGTAGCACCCTGTTACAAATGTCTTTCATTATCCCTCCCTTCTCATTTCAATCTCTCCTTCACAGCATCCACTCTCCGACTATGATTCTCTCTCTCTCTCTCTCTCTCTCTCTCTCTCTCACTCCCCCTCTCTCTCTTACTTCCCCCCTCACTTACTCTCTCTTCCACTCTTTCTACTTTTCTCTCTCTTCCTCCCTCCCCTCTTTCTCTCCCCCTCCCCTCTCACTCATGCTCTCTCTCTACCCTTCTATCCCCTTGATCCCTATCAACCCCTACTCTCCTTCTCCATCTTTGGCTCTCTTTCCCTCCCTTTCTCTCTATATCCTCCCCCTCTCTTTAAGCCTTCTTTCCTCTCCCTTTCTTTCTTTCTCTCTCTCGCCCTCCACTTCGTCTCTCTCACTTTATCTCTCTTGCTTTCATACTCTCTCACCCTTCCTCCCTCTCTCCCCCCATCTCTCTCTCCCTCAGTATTTCCCATAAGTGTTTCTCTCTCCCTCTTCCTCTCTCTCCCCAACTGTACCCTCCTCCCCCTCTCTTCCTTTTCAACTATTCACCCCCTCTTTCCCTAATTACCTCTCTCTCTTACTCCCTCTCCCTCTCTCCATATTAGTTTCTATCTCTCACTCACTCACTCACTTTCTCACTCTCCCCCTCCCTTTTTCTCTCTACATGCTCACTCTCTCTCACTCTCACTTTTTCCCTCTCACTCACTCCCCCTTTAACTCTTCCTCAATCCTCTCTCTCTCTCTCCCCCACCCCTTCCTACCTACCCCACCCTTTCTTTCTCACTCAGTCTCCCCCACTCCTTGCTTTGTGTGTGTATGCGCATCTACCCTTCTCTCCTTCACTCTATCTCTCTATCTTCCCCACCTCTCACCCCCTCCCTCTCCCTCTTTCTTCACCTTCCTCCCTCACCCTTCATCTCTATCCCTCCTTCACAAAAACAAACTTCTATATTTATCTCTATCTCTTCATCACTCTTTCTCTCACTATATATCTTCCTCCATCACTCTCCTTCATGTCTCTCCTTCATCTCTCTCTCTCTCTCTCTCTCTCTCTCTATTTGTATTGCACTCTCTTCATGTAACTCACTCTATTTCTCTCTCCCTCTCCGCTTCCTTTTCTCA